>MU866008.1:0-26356 GCA_033296975.1 Podospora aff. communis PSN243
CTCTCCTCTCCTCTCTTTCTTTCTTTTCCTCATGTTCTGCGTCTTCGTTGAATAGGTCTAGCTAGTTGCAACACACTACCTTGCCCGTTACACTTTCGAAAAGACACTTACCGTTTAAATTTAACAATATGTTAAATAAAAATGGTTATGTTAAAAGAAACAGATAGAATACGTGTACATAGTATATATATATTTAATATTTTACCTGGAAATCTTAAAGCATAAAACTAACTTATTTAAAACACAATATCGTTAAACTAATAATTAATACAAAGTATTATAAATGTTAATAAATGGATAGTTAATTGTATTTAAAAACATTTAACGATAACTGTTAAAAAACCTGTAGTGTACTGCTTTTTATCACTGTTTCAAAGTGCTGTAAAACATGCCCCCCTACAGTGGGTTATAAAGAGCTTTAAGTATATAATTTCTAATTAATTATTATAGAGTTAATTAGTAATTATCTTCAAGTACTAATTAAAAACAAAAGCAAATATACGTTTGTATTTCACATTACAGTTTTAATGTAAAATAGTTCTTGCAAGTATTTTAAAACGCTAAAATCTAATATATTTATAAAAAAACGAAGGTAACTGGCAAAATACCTTCTTTAATTAATAATTATTTATCACACCACAGCATCACTTTATAAACCTTATTACTATTAACTGTTCTTTTAACCTATAGTTCAAAAGCTGCAGTAATTCAATACTTTGATTATTTAGTTTTTAAATTATTTTTCTTTTATAAAGTAGTAAGGTTAAAAGTTTTAGCGTTTTACTATTGTAATTTTTAAAGTTTTAATTTAAACTTTTCTTTATTATATACAATTTAAAATAATAATAAGTCAAATACAGATAATTATATAGCTTTTATACGAAAGTGCAGAAATAGCTTAAATTATAAGTAAACACACTTACTATATATGTGCAATTACGAATAAACTGTGTTTATATAAGTTATATAATTTAAATAACGTAAAGCTGGAAACTACATAGGTAAAGAGTTGTTGTAAAAGAGTAAAAATCCCATAACTGTAAATAAAACGGCGTTATAAGCTAAGAATAAAAGATAGAGCCGGATGTGCCTGGATATAGTATAGTTATAAAACTTACTTATACATAAGGAAAGAAATGACGATTCAAAAGTCGACAAGGTTTTATACATTCAGTTAATAAAATTTATAATTGCACGCCGGTGAGGGCGTGGTGCAAATGCTTAACCCCGACCTGTTTTAATGCTAACGTGACCGATCTCCAATGCACAGTCATTGGCTAATTGGCGATGTTCTTGCCCTGGAGTGTGGTATCGGCTGCGTTTTTGGGTGCCACTAATGTCTCGCTTCTCTGCGGGTAACCTCGTGTTTCCCGATGATGCCTCGGCCGAACCACAATCAGCGACTTGCATCACACCACCCCTCTCATGATCGGAACTGAGAATTTCAGCTCGCTCCGGTGGTGCAACCAAGACGGGCGATTGAGTTCCCCGTATAACAACTTCAGCTCAGGTCACCATTCCCGCTCATCGCCTAAACTCCAACATTTCGAAAACACAAGCAGAAATACCTACTCACAGTCAAACCAGACATGCAACAACTTTGCAGGCTCTTGCTGCTGTTCGCCTTCCACACATCTCTTGCGAGCGGGCGCCCACCCATCATCCCCTGCACTGAAACCCATATCCCAAAGGTATGCATCTCTACAGTTGCGGTGCTTGGTGGCTGACCCAGGTCCAGTACGATGAGCTGCCATGGGAAGAGCCCATCGACGGGCCAAACCCCATCCCCGCCAACTATAAGGCCTCGACTACTCCATCTTCCAAGTCGACCAATATGACGGCTTCATCATCCCCGCATCGGGAAACCAGTACGCAATGTCCTTTGAAGGCCACGGCAACATTTCAGCGCACTCCAAACATTGGACCTTTTCCCTAAAGTCGCTCAGCTACGCCTGCAGCGGCGGAGTTCCCCGGCCGGCGTGCGCCATCTCGATGTGGGGATTCCGAGGAAAGCAACTGGTCGCCCAGCGCGTGCTCACCTTTCCCGCGCTGGAGCCAGGACACGTTCCCAGCGAATTCGTCATGAATGCGACGGTATTTGACCGGCGGTGGATCCGGCTCACCAGCGTGGGCTTCGCCAATGCGCGCGCTGATAATGGGGAGATGATATATAGTGGGTTGATGGTTGACGACTTGAGGTATACACTTGAGGGGCGATGCGACCGTTGTTGATGGGGTGATCGATGTCATTTGTGACGTCTGACAAGAGTGCCAAGACTGAGGTTCGGCAGTTTCGGCAGGGGTCCGGCCTGGGCGCGGGATCGGCGAAGCGCGCCGGCGGCATGACGATTGCTTGGCGTCGACATCATCGATAATACCCAACAAAGAAGACGACCAGAAAATGAAGCGTTTCCTGGAAACAGGGCACCGGATTATTCCCACCCTCTTCATGTTAAAAATGCCAGCCCATCTTCCCGAGTGACTCGTTTCGTCTTCTTTTCCTTCCCAATCGTACATGTAAATCCCGTTTCAACCTGCAAGGTGGTTTTACCGTGCACACCCACTGCCCACCATGGACAGCAGCCTCAACACACAATTCAGCGACCTAGGCGACTCCCGCCGCTGGACAATCACCTACACGGTCCTAGTCGGCATCAACCTCCTCCTCATCCTCCCCTTCACCTTTTTCGTCCTACGCACCCGCTCCCTTCGCGATCCCTCGCGCCGCTTCCTCAAATGGCTCAAACTCGCCTTTTGGCTCTTCTTCATCACCCTCGCCCTCGCCCTCTCGGTCCTCATCATCACCACCTGCGCCCTGCACGACATCTCTATCACCACCACGACCGCCCGCGCAACTTACCACCTCGCCTACCTCACCGAGCTCTTCCGCACCCTTTCTGCCGCCGCCACCATGGTCTTCCTCTTCGAACTCGGCCCTGGCATCCGGCACGCCGTCAAGGGGTCCTTCCGCAACCACGACAAACTCACGCGCTACTGGGCTTTATTTCTCTTTTTCGTGGTGTCCGCCCTGGCGATTGCGTATTACGCGCTTATGGTCGATCTCAATGAGAATTACTCGAATCGCCTCGGGCAGGTGGATTGGTTCTCGTATGGGGGTGAGGCGCAAAAGAAGTCCAAGACGGTGAAGGAGTTGGTGGCAGCGACGCAGATTATTCTGTTTGCGGCGGCCTTGATGATTATGGGTGTGGCGGTTTGGACTTGGATGAGGAGGAGGGTTAGTGTTGTGAGATCGGTGAGTTGTTTTTCAGTCTTGTGTGGGAGAAGAAAGATGGATGCTAACTGTGATAGGTTGCGACCATGTATCTCGTTGCGTCGTTCTTGAACTTGATCAGCCAGACGTGGAACTTTGCCTACGCCATCAAATGGTTGCTGTTGGCGGATGAGCCGCATCGGCCGTGGGTCTTTGTGTTGCAGGCCATTCTGGGATGGTGGATGAGGGGCTTCCTCTTGATTATTGGGTACCTGATCGCGAAGAGAAGTGCCGAGAGAGGCGGCGTTTGGTCGGTCCCGGTCCTCCATAAGGGCGCTGCGATGCCGGGAGCGAGTAGGAGGTACGATGGAGACTATCGGATGAACCAGTCGACTTACTAGGCTGAGTCCATGTGTGATAATCTACTTGTCCAAGGGACAGAGTGTACGAATAATGTGCCGGGATAGTAATGCATATAAGGGAGTAATATAATAAAGCACTTGACCCTGTGTTATCCTGCCATCATCAATTCATTATCATAATGCCTGCGGTGATTCAATTTCTCTGACAGCTTGGTTGTCCGCGACGAATCTGGGCACATCCAATTTCCTTTTTTCAAGAGGGAACCAAGGGCTGCGTGGAGGCCAGACCGGTCGATCTGTTCATGTGTTTGGTGGTGATGGGGCAAGGATACCGGGAAGATATTGAGTGGTTGGCACGATATATTTGATACCTAGGTTTGCTTCCATTGCAACGCACGACAAGTCCAGCCATACATGAGCTTTTCATCACAAGGCAATCAACAGAAAGTGTGACGACGAACATTGTTTCTCACTCCCGATCCACCACCAGGACCTAGGCAGTTGAAGAGGTTCCTTCCAGGATGAACTCGGCTGCTTCAAAACCATCCAAAGAAGAAGAAGAACAAAGGAACAAAGGCAAAGAAGAAATCTAGTGGCCAGAAGTCAACAACTTGCGGGCCGTGTTCAGGTATGACCAAAACATGCCATTGGGCGACTCGTAGGTCTTGCAAGTCTTGTCCAGCACGTCAGTGCGAGGACAACCCTCCTTGTTGAACATGGGCGGGTGATTCTTGTTGGCGGGATCCAAGGCGGACTCGAGGGTCGGTGCGTGCTGCCAGGCCTTGAATGACGACACGGGTGGGATGGTCTGCTTCTGCCAGGCCTCATAGACCTCATTGGCCGACGCGGCGACGGCGTCACGGCACCGGGCCAGGTTATCCCTGTTGGGCGGGCTGAAGAGAGCCGAGTCGCCGTATGCTCTCCAGGATTGGCCCAGTGGATTTTTGACGACCAAGCCTTCCTTGTTGTCCTCTCGGTGCATGGCATGGGCGCAGACATCCCTGGCGTAATTCAGATCGCCCGAAACGCCAGCGCACAGCTTCCGGCGAGGCACCCTCATGTGTCCGGATGCAAACGAGTCCTGGAGGTAGTGATCGGCGAATGCATTCATGGCGTAGGCCTCCTCGAGCCCCTTGGCCGTCTTGTCCTTGGCAGCTCTGCGGAGGGCGGCAGTGTGGCCTGCGTTGTAGGCCGTCCGGGCATCGGCTCCGAAGTGATCCAGGTTTAGTAGCGACAGGCCGAGATAGCCCTTTTCTTGGCCTCCGAAGACGCCACCCAAGATGTTCTGGATCTCGACTATGTACTTGGCCCTGATAGAGTTGTAGTATGCGTCGGTGGTGGCCTTGGATCCGGGCTGTGACGCAGCCTCAACGGCCGCAACCTCCTCTTCCTTCGACTTCAGAACCTTCTCGGCCAAAGCCTTGGCAGCCGTCCCAGTGGCCAGCGTCTCGAAGCCTTTGGTGAAACGTGTGATCTGGTCCTCGAATGTTTTGCCGAAGCAAATGGGCTCCTTGTAGCCAAAGAAGTCGCCGCCGAGGGCGCAGATCTGGCCATAAGTGAGGCGGAGGCCGTTGTCCAGTTTGAACGGCTTGCTTTTGGCGAGTTGCGGTGTGTCATCGTGCCAAGACAGGCGCACTGGGTCCCCGAGCTGGACATGCTCGGCAAACTCCATCTTCTTCCTGCTTCTACTACCATCCTCTTCAGGGGCCGGCAAAGTGCTGTCGTTTGCACTTTCCCTCTTCGGAAAAGAGCCGTGCAACAGGGCTTGGAGAATCTCCTCCTCGCTAAGGGGGAGGGCGGAGGCATCTTTATCATGGTCCACTGGGCCGCTCATGTTGACTGGCTATTATCTGGTCGAAAGATACTCGGAGAAGTGAAGGAGGTCAGCAGGGGGTGTAATGAAGGATGAAGGGTGAACTTCGGAGCCTTGCGGAAATCATCCGTGACAGGCTTTGGATACAGCGAGAGCAGCGGAGGGGAAAGCAAGCCAGATTACACCCCTTTTATCTCTTGGGCGGCGCTTGGAAGTAACCTGCGGGTGGCAGAGAGCCTGGTAAACCTTCGGTGGAGTCGGAGCAAAACTCCGGAGCTTCATCGCCCGGTGGCGCAAGACGAACGAGCTGAGATGATGCAGTGTGCGGCAAGTTGTCGGACATGATCTTCAGCTCACCAGACGACGCCCCATCTCTCCATCACTGTCCAGATTCGTAGGCCTACCTTCCCACGCTAGCCGAAGCTGGCAGATGGAGGGTTCGTTCGCTGGTGTCGGGAGGATCTAGACTTGGCGGAATGAGGTGTGTCGGTGCGGGGAAGAGCCTTTTCGGGATGGGAAGGGTGTAGCGAGACGTTCCCCAACTGGCCCGCCCCCACATCGTGCACCCCGAGTGATACAAAGTTTCGGTACTTACCATGGCCCTGCTGGTGAAAGGTACTAGATAACGACATGGATGAGTCCGGGCGGACCGATTACAGTTGAGGGCTGAAATGCAGCAATGTTGGTGCTGACGTCCGGAGTCTCCTTTCCGGCCTGTAGTTCTTGTATGTTGGAGGTCGGACGCTCAGTTGGGAGGTAGAGACAGTCGAAATTTAGAATGTTTCCTTTCTTACAAAGTCACGATGGTATTATCAACAGGAGACACGCTCCCTCCTAAGCGCTCACCTTCTCCCTCCACAACCACTCTTGTCCTAAATCGACATGTCTCCGCTAACTACCGTACCCAAAACATCACAACGGAGCAGTGCATAACACTTATACCAGCTGCCATCCATACACGTGACCTTCCAGCACCGCTTACATATCCTGGCGTAGAGACCACAGCTCCACCCCCTGAACTACGACTCGCCGTGGATATGGGACTGCTCGACTTCCGGGCTCCAGTCCCGTTCACCCTCGTCGTCATTTCCGTGGTTGTATCCTTCTCAACTCCAGCCAACCCATCCAAGACCCCGGTGTCTATCACTCCCAGCGGAAACGCCTTGCGCATGACCCGAACGGACATGTCGGGCGCCACGGCAGAGGTTGTGTAGCCTGAGTTCCCCTGGAACCACAGCTGCTCGGTGTTGGTCACCAGGCTTTGGCAAAGCCTTGAAGTCGGCTCGAGAGCGTCGCGGTCGGTGCAGATCCAGTTTCCCTGAGGGCAGCACCAGGTTTGTGTCAGTGCCCCTGTATAAGGCTTCGGGGTGGATTTGGTGAGGGTGAGAGTTGTGGTGCAGGCTGGAGCGAGGCCGATGGGGCAGGCGATGCCAGGGTAGGCGACTGTTCTGTCGAAGTAAGGCTCTGTTGGATGGAAGTTTTTGGATCAGTGAGTGTGTGCTATCCATTAGTTTAGGGGAAAGTCACAAACCGCCGTTGTTGATGACGTCGAAATGTGGAGGGTAGTAGTTGGCGTCGAGATACTTGTAGGTGGCGGTGTTGATGCTGTCGACCAGGTCGCAGACATAACCCTTCCGGAGCTCATTGGCAGGCGTGAAGCAAAAGGCAGAGCGGAATGGAGTGACGCTCGAGGTAAACGGTGTTGTCTGGGCAGGCAGGGTGAACAGCCCGTTGACGCTGTCTGAAAATGTCGCGGCCATTGGGGGGAAAGGGGTTAACATGAATTTTCAAGGGGTAGGAGGAAAAAGATGCCGAGGAAGAGAAAAGGAAGACAGGAAATTGGGGACACGAACCACTGATATAACTCGAAGAGTCGGCCCTCAAAGCACTCACGGTGGTGCGGCTGGCGTGGCATGTTTGCCCCGTTGTTGACTGCTGTTGGTTGTGTTCTCTGTCACTTACACTGTGTGATACGCAGGCTCACACGATGCCATGGCACAAACAGTCTTGTTGAAAAATGCTAGGTAATTACACCATGTTGGCCAAGGAATCTAGCTGCCCCGCGTCCGGCTATTTGCACGCTTCAACAGATTGAAATTATTGAGAATTTTCTGCGGGAAGCTCATGATGCTCGGCCATTTCTGTGCCCCTGTCACCATCTGGTACTTCGCCCACCTCATGGACGTGAAGCTGCTCGGCCATCTCGACAGCCTGGTGTTGGGTCTCGGCCTCGTGAATGGTACAGGTAGCTTTGGTTTCCATCTCCACCACTTGATTCTGGGACTCCATCTCGTTCTGTGCAGTCTCAGGGGGTGATGGTAATCCTTGGACACCCTCTGTCGCTTTCTCTTCCTCGGGTCTTTTGTTTTTGCGACAGAACCACCACAGCGCAGCTACGGCTATAGCGACAAAAAGAACCCCTCCGCTAACCAAGCCAGCCAGCTCGGCGGTGTTGGGAAAGCCACCTTTGGTGCCGCTGTTGGGAGGGATTTCGGGGATTACAGTCCAAGTTGGGGCCCACGAGGTTTCAAACTCGCGAATGTCGTTGGTCTTGGGGCTCCGGTCGGTCGGCTGCAGGGCCTGGGCCACGCTCTGTCCCGCATGGGGGCCCGGAGCTTGGGCGAGATACGACACGTTGTGCTCCAAGTTGTAGCCGAAGAAGGCGGCTTGGAGAAAGGCGCGGCCCAGCAGCCAGACGTAGTAACCAGTAAAGGGCGACGGCTTACAGGGGAAATATGGTGTTGGGCTTGTTGTCAGGGGCGGCGTCAGAGTGAGGTTGAGCAGGGCAAAGGGGACCTTGATGGTGATGTTGGTTGCCGTCTGGTCGGAAAAGACAAAGGCCATGTAAGCCGGCGAGCTCACAATGGTGCGGTAGCCGTCATTGGTCGTGTTCCAGAGGTAAAGGCCGAGCGTCTTGTTCCAAACCACGGGGAGACGGCTGGCGGCCTCCTCGCACGTGCCCATGGGGAGATAGATGTAGGGCACTGCCGCATTGACCATGACGATGGCCACATCTGCCTTGACACCCAACCTGTCCGTCATGGTCAATTTGTAATCCTTGTCGTCGCCCACGCCCCGCCAGACGCTGCCCTCGTGCTCGGGGCGGGCAAAGGCCGAGGCGCCCACCTGGGTTCCCAGCTGGACGTCGATCAAGAAGGCCACGGGAAAGGCCGAGAGAAGGGGGTCAAACGAGAAGACGCCCATCCGGCCCAACGCGCGGTTCTGCTCGTACCCGCCAATGACCAGTGACCCGGACTGGTTGAAGGCGGCGCTTCCCATGTGGAGGCTGTACGACATGGATGCCGCCAGCCCCCTTTTCTTGTACTGCTCCAGCGCACTCAGGGGTAACTGGTCTGGCCGAAATGGACCCACGCCGCCGCTGGCAGCACCCAAGCCCAGAGTGCCCACTTGGGCCGGATATCCTTCCGATCGGCCGAGAAGAGGAAGCGTCCAGTTATCTCGGGCGTCTAGTGTTGTGTTGAACTCGGCAAGACTGGCGACCCTGCGTCTGTCGGACGGAGTGATGATGTCGAAGACGATGTCCCCTGTGGAGTTATCATGCAGCATGTCGCGCTCTCCGCTGTCGCTATCTCCGCCCATTCCGATGCGTACCCCCGTCATGACGGCCGTGGAGGAGTTGGTCGCCAGGTAGTTCCACTCTCCGTCGGCCCCGCGAGTCGGCACTGTTGATAGGCCGCCCCAACTCGGCCACAGCCCGACCGAACCGACGTTTCTGCTGTCGTTTCCCACCGTGCTGAAAACGGCTTGCCACGGGCCGTCTGGACCGAACGTTCCATCCAAGCCGAATTCGAGGTTGAACGGGTAGTCGGTCGTCCACGCCAGCTGCACCGCTCCTGACGCCCCTCTCGCCGCTACCGCCAACGTGTAAATCCAAATGGAGTGCATCTCGAGTTCAATGGTGGCGCTCGGGAGGTGCTTCTTCTCCGAGCCCAAGTCGCAAAAGAGGGGGACCGAGCATCATATAGCCCGTTTTCAGGTTGCACAACAGCCCTCAGGCAGGACCCCGTTTGTGCCGTGCAACACTCACATGTCTGAGGCCGTTTGACAACGTCCTGTCGTCTATATGAAATAAGTTTTGTCCTCTCGATCTACTCAGACCTAATTCCCGCTTGGTCGCACAACGTTCCTCACTCCCGTCGGCCCCTTCCTGTCCCCTCATTTCTGCTCATGTTCCAACCTTTCCGACCACCACTGCCTAACCTGCCTAACCTGCCACTCGTCCACCCACTCCCCGCTCAGAATCTTCTCCCTTGAAGCGATATGATCATTGAGGAACTCTTCCTCCCTCCTTTTCCTCTCCGTCTGGGTAGTCAATCTGACTCGTCTCTCCTTCTCCCCTACCATATACCGGTCCGGATCATGCCGTATATACCGTACTATTCCACAAAATTGGCTTTTACTCGGAGACCGTGTACGCCTCAATGGGTTTATCAGAGGCCTTACGCAAAGCCATCAAGCGCTCCTTGCACGATAAATACGCCATGGGCTGTATTCGGTAAGGCCTTTACGTTACTAAGATAGGCTGTTACGGCACCAAAATGGGCGTCTGCGCAGCTAACTCAGGCCAGCTTACGGCATTGCGTAAGGCCTCTGACAAACCCATTAAGGCGTGTATGGTCTCCGAGTAAAAGCCAATTGTGTGGAATAATACGGTATCTCTCAAGCACGTACCGTAGCCGCGGCGCCCTTGATTGATCCACCCTTAGACCGATCCGGGCCTCCGACCTGGTGAGGTGTATGTCTTTTTCCTTCTCACAGTATTGGAATTTGTCTGGCATGCCTTTTCATGTCAGAAGTCGAACCTTCAAATCAACAATCTGGGATAATAGTATAGTGGTCAGTACTTCTCGTTGTGGACTTGCGCCGACAGCGACCGAGAGGACCCAGGTTCGATTCCTGGTTATCCCATCTAGCGCCAGTGGTTTAGTGGTAAAATCCATCGTTGCCATCGATGGGCCCCGCGTTCGATTCGCGGCTGGCGCAGATCATCTCCACAAGTGGAGGTTCTCCTTTTTGCCACCGGCAGCTTCTCTCCCAGAACAGGACTGCAGCCTTCTCAGGCATCCCACAGCGCCATGTCGATGCAGCACCACCAAGCGTCGCATCGCATCCCATCGTAGTCCTTTCGTTGACTGACAGATTTGTCAAGCGGCCTGTGGCTGCACCGCCTCGAGATCTCTGTGCATTTCGCAACCCCTTCTCCTTCGGAACCTTCTCGCTGCAAGATGTTCTTCGCAATAGCGCGCATGGCGGAGCAGTAAACCTCGCACGGCGAAAGGGTGTAGTTGGGGACGATGTCGTCAGCGGATCCATCGGTGACGAGACCAAGAAGCGAGTAAACTCGGTCGCGGGGATCCGTTGCCTGTGCCTGAGAGGTGAAGCTGAGGAGACTGCCGAGGCCCACCTCCTTTTCCCGGTATCTCTCCATAAGGCTGACCAGGTTGTAGGGAACGAACTGTCCAAAGTCCTCAATTGAGTAGGATGGTCCCCCGTCGAGAAGGCTTTCCTTGCGGAAATCCGCGAGCTGGGCCCGAAGCACAGACCAGGGTGCAGTTTGGTCGCCGCACACCAGCAGAATCTCTCTCGCCACACAGAGTTCCTGGATGATCCAGACTCGAGACCAGTAGGGCCTGGTGAGGAAACTCCAAGTTGACGCCAGATACCATGTGCCAAGGTGCTCTTCGAGAGGCCTTTGGGCGTCTCGAAGCAGTCCGGCCTCGCCCATGTCTGGCCCCAGCCAGGCAATGACCAGACTGGCTGTGTGGAAAATGCTCCCATCATGGAAACCTGGTGGCAGCGTTCTTGGACGTCGTCTTGGTTGATGCATATCATGTCGATCCACCAAAGGGCTTTAAAGGCCTGGTCGCGCTGCTGGATAGCGTCGAGGTGCGCCATGGCCTCCGACAGATTGGCCGTGATGAGGAGCTTCTTGCCGTCGACGACTATGGGAACGGTTCGCTCGGTCGCGCCCCACGTGTACGACAGCGCGTTGTATTCCGGCAGCGAGCCATCGTCAATGCTGAATGTCTCGATCGAGTACGTTGCAGCGCCTGCAAGGTCGGTCGAGGTTTTGCGCAGCAGTCGGAACGATTGCGGCGACAGCGGGGAATACTGATAAGATTCGGTAGGCTTCTTAGAGCGCGTGAACGTGAAATTGCTGAGGTGGCGTCGGATCGTGGCAACTCACTGCGTGGGTTGACTTGAAAACGGAGAGGTTGGGCTGCCTGCTGCACGAGCAAGCCACAGGTGCAGATGGTGGGAAAACTGAAGAGAAAATGGGCAGATGTTCGGAGCGGGCGCAAAGAGAGGACGCCTTGTGGTTCCCAATCTGGCAAGCACGTGGGGGCAGTGCGCCTTCCCCTGAGGCAGCGCAGGTTCAGCTGAAAGAACCGCGCTCCTTCCCGAGCCATTCCCCAGTTCATCGCATCCATCCCGTCTTCACCGCAACCGGCTCCTTCTCTTGGCTGTTGTCGAAGCCATGGATCCCCTCAGCATCACGGCCGGCGCCGTCGGTCTTGCGGCGCATGCGCTCCGCGCGGCCGTGTTCGTGCGGAACACGCTCAACGAAATGCAGGACGCGCCTGCCTTCACGCGCGACATTGCAGAGGATATCATTGTCGTCCAAGGTTCACTGAATGAAATCGAGCGCGCCCTCTCACGCAACCCGCTAGCGATTCGAAACTTTGGTCTCAATGAGATGTTTGATGTTTCGGTTGGTGGCTGCCACGACGTGCTGGAGCGCATCGGCGTGGAATTCGATGGCCTGTTTGGACGCGACGACTGGAGAGGCAGGCTTGCTGTTTGGTGGAATACGAGCGCAATTCATCGCTTGCTGGAGAGTCTCGGCGCGAAGAAGGCCAGCTTGACGTTGCTGGTGCAGGCTCTCAGTCTCCGTTCCATGCAGGAGATTCACGAGCTGATGGAGCGCAACCAAGCGACGCTCGATCTTGCAGGCTTGGGTCTTGAAGGGCTGAGACATTCGTACGGGGGCTACACTGCTGGGGATTTGAGCATGGTAGCTTCGGAGATTGGCTCGGTGGACGGCATCATCGGCGATCGCGACTCGGTGTTGAGCGACAGCGGTTTCGGCTTTGACAGTGTTTGCATCTTGAGCAAGGCCTACCGTCGCACAGTGGCGCGAACTCTCAACGAAAAGGAGACAAGGCCTTGTGACGAGTCCCACCTTCCTGATATCAAGGAAGATGAGGAGACGGTCGAGGACGAAGACAAGAGCGAGTCATCCGAGGCGACGCCAGTTCCCGCCACCGCACCGCAATTTGTCGAGATTAGAGTGCACGAGGCCGTCTGTGCAAGACTTCGGGATGCGGAAGCACGGATTCTGGTTTTGGAAGCTTTGTTGCGTGAACGAGGTTGGGGCCGGGGAGGCGAAGCGGGCGCCCCGCCGGTGGGTAACCAGGATTCGGGGGGTGGCTCCGAGGACGCGCGGGGACTTCCCGTCCCCCGGCCAAGGACTTCCAACGGACCAAGACCAATGGCTGCGGATGGCGGGAGACTTAGAGGTGCCGCCGCGCGGCCAGGAGATGAGCCATCAGTTCGGCCAAAGTCGGCCTGGTTACCGAAGATATCACGGTGGTCCGAGACAACCACCAGTCAAATCCCATCGCAGAGCACGTCTCCTGCGGTGCCCAGGCAACCAGAAAAGGAGTCAGCAGCGCCGACAGAGCGAGAGGGCCCAAGCCATCCCTCAGTGGGAACGACGAAACCAACCGATTGCGCGGCCAAGGAACCAGGCGGTGTGGGGAATAGTCCCAAACGTGGCGGCCAGCCTGAGCCAAAGGAGCCCGGGGGCGAGAAAGCTCAGGACCCTCGGAACAAGGGGAAACCCGAGCCTGGAGATCATCTCGTCGGTAACCCCAACGCCCCTGCCGAACCGCAAGCGCGAAGCAGCGCCCCAGCATCGAAGACGGCAAAGTCCCAGACAGAGCTTTTGATCGAGTACTTCGAGGGCAGCAAGCCGGTTGGGACTGCGAATGCCCGCAAGCCATCTGTGAGGGTGAGGGTCACACCATCATCCAAAGCAGGCAAATCCCGGCGCAATGTCGACACTATAGCAATCCCTCGCCCTCACTCGACCTCCAAAGGCCCAAAGAGGAAACCACCGCGTCCTGTAGCGGTGGAAGACAGGGAAGAGGGCATGGGCGCAGACCTTCCACTTCCGAGCGATGTATCTTCGATTCCGGCATGTTCCTTCCTTGACAAGCCGGACCGGGCGGACGGAAAGGCGGCCCCTTCTAATATTTCCGCTATCCCGGCGGACAGCTTCCTTGATGGGCCGGGAGCTGACCGCTCATCAAGTTCGAGAATGAAGACGGACCGAAGGTCGCAGGGCAAGGCGGCCAGACGCATCTCGAAGGCCTCAAAACTTGACGATGAGAAGCCAAGGCGAAAATCAAGCAGGGGCCACACTGAGGCCGTCGTTTCCGAAGCTCCCTTGACAGAGGCACAACAGAAATTATTGGAAGACATACGTCGCATTATCCTACCGCCCATGAAGAAAAAGCAAGAGACGGAGCAACAACCCGCTTCCCAAAAGCAGGCGAACCAGCGATCTGGGACGAATGACCCCGCTCAGCTAGCCCCCGACGTCGACGATTCCATGTCTCTCCCAGACGACTTGACGACCGAGACTGGCTCGAGGCGAAGACGAAGAGCAGGCGGGTGGCAGAGAAAGGGCCAGGTCTTTGGGGCCCTTGAGCCTGTCCTCGAAGAAAATAAGTCAATTCCGCCGCCGTCATTGCCAACCTTGTCTGAGGTTCTCGCCATGCCTTTGGGAAGCACAACGTGTGCTACCATTTCATCCCGTGGCTGTGAGCCGCTGAATGTACCTGTCGCTCCGTCAAGTAAGAAAAAGGAGGACTTGAATGCATCTAAAACAAGTGGCCCAGGGAAAACGCCGTTGCCACCATTGTCTGACGCTGCCGTACGCTTATTGCATTTGGTGGACGAGCAAGAAGCAGCAAGTGATCGGAGCCGGGCTATGCTTGTCGGTCTCTGTCGATCACTTCAAGACCAATTTGATGGGAAGATACAGCGGCTCGAGCAAGGGGTTGTCGGCGAGGCCAGTGCGGAGATGAAAGAGATGAAGGTTTAATCCGTCTTGGGAATGCTGGTGTACATAATTCTTCTTGTATGTCTAATTTGATACTCTACAATCATCCCATAAACAGAAGCTTGTAGAACTGCCTGCCCAAATCTTTGGGTACCCCCCTACGATCGATTTCTCCTAACCATATAAACAGCATCATCCCCATACCCCTTCAGCTTCTCCTTCAACGCCTCCCCAACCTCCCCAGCCTCAAACCCAAACCGGCTCCAAAACCCCGTAGTCCCATTCACCGACACCAAACAAGTCGTTTCAAACCCCCTCTCCTCCGCCACCGCCAACAACCTCCTCACCCCCTCCCCCGCCGCGCCCTTCCCCCTGAACTCGGGCGACACCACAACATCATGGATATAAAACTGATCCGCATCCTCGGGGATACTCCCAAGCAAACTATCCAAAGCGGGCGGTTGATCTTTGCGAATGGGATGCGAGATGGTGTAGCCGCCTATCTTGCCGGTGGTGTCGTCGGAGAGGATGAGGCAGCCGTCGGGGAAGAGACGGATGCGCTCGGTGTAGATTGGTGGGCTCTCGGGGAGGGCGGCGTGGATTTTGTTGGCGATGGGGAGGAGGGTGGGGATGTCGGCGGGGGACATGGGGCGCCAGTTGGGGGGCATGGTGGTGGTTTTTTGTGGGAGGGATGGTTGTGGTTGTGATGTGGTGGTGTTGGGAGAGGCGGTGTCGGGTGGCGTCCAATCGCGGATTGGGATTTGGCTCCTGTGGGGTGCGTGGCAGCTTGGACTCCAGACCGCGGGTCGTTGGTGCCAGCAATGGAGAACCGAGCAACGGCCCGTGACGTAGGTACTTCGAGATGACAATGTCGTCGGGCGCAAGTGGGTGCCGCCGCTAAAACGTTGCAGGGTAGACCTGGTTTGGTGGTGGAGCCATCCCCTCGGCCTGGCTCAAAACATTGGAGCTTGCGAGTTCGGTTTCCGAGGACAAAGGCATTCGAGAGCGCTGAATTGGACCTTTGACAAGAAACAACGCTTTCATTTCGACAAGCCATTATACCAAGCACCAGGAAGAAGGTTCGATCTGCCGCATGGATCAGATCAAGACTGGACTGGAACCCACGGTGGCCGCCTGCAATGCCCAGCTTCAGGGAAGTGATTAAGTGCTCCTCGCACGATAAGATAGCCGTAGGCTTTATCAGGTAATGCCTTTACGATATCAAATAGGCCTCTGCGCAGTTTACACAGGCCAGTTTGCGGTCTTATGTGGCCGCACAGGCAAAGCATTCAGGGCGTGCACAGGGCAAGAGTAGAGGTCATTTTGTGGGTCAATAATACGGCATATCTTCGAAACTCCAAGCGTTATTACACTTGGTTGTGTTGACCGGAACGCACGTGGCCTTTCCGTGTATGGTGTCGTTGATTGGCATATTAACCGAGATGGATGGACTGAGTTACTGGTCAAATCTCGTGCTGTGCGGGCAAATTTTGAACAAGGTTTGGAGTTCAGAACTTTGCCGAGCTCGTGCCGGCCTCCCTTGGTTGAATGTAGTATAAGGTATCCTGGCGCAAGCTGTCTTGAAAACTGTGATGGCTCGTGTTGCTGTCTCTGCGCCGTTGGGGACGAAAAATGAGAAACTCGATTCTATCACTGGCGGTCAAGGGGCTGGGTGTGCATGTGCCGCGCCGACAAGACTGTCCGGGTTATCTTGTCGTTTGAGTTTTAGTTTTGTCAAAGTTTGCTAATAATGGGCACGTGGATGGAATTCTATCTGTTTCGGTGGCGCAAAACTTTGGGCCAAACTTTGTAGAGGTGGCAGCCAAAGGCTATAAAACTGGACCGATGCAGAAGCCCTCACTCTAAAAAAATTTTCCCTACACTTTTCCGAGCTATAGTGCAAACCACTTCTCCCTCTCCATCGCAAACTTCAACTTCCAACGCCGAACTTGAGTCGAGGTTGCCAGGTCCTGCGCAACTGAAATCGCCACGAGCACGTCGACATCGCAGAAGAGACTCGGAAGCATACCGTGACCCTACCTATTCTCACGAGAAACCCCGGACGACTGCAAGATGAAGATTGGACAGGCTTTCGACGACAGAAGCCGAAAAGGCATTATCGCCGCCATTTTCGGATCCGGGGCGAAGGATGAAGCCGAGAAGAAAGAGATGACACGAGACGACACGCTGCTGCCGCAGCCAAACTTGAGGGTTGTAAACAATGGACTGGATATCATCCGACATGTGTTGAATCTCGAAAAGAAACAGAACATAGTTATGTCAGATGTTGTTTTTGTCTCGGTCGACTACCGAGATGCGCGGAGTCGGCCGAGGAGGCACGTTAAACCGATTATGCACAAAGATGATTGCGAGCTTGGCTACACGCACGCTTCTTGACACCAGACAGGTCCTCGCCGGGACATACCAGCCCGCGCGCGAGACCTATCAAGTGGTTACCGGCCATCCAGAGTACACTCTGGAGAACCACAAGAAATTTGCATTCCATGATCATCAGGGCGACGGCCGCGCTCGAGGGCAGTGGATGTTGGTCAGCCATCCGTCAGAGATTACGGTATGTGTCTTGTTCTTTGGTGTCAACTTGAAGTGTTTGATGCAAATAATACTGAAGCGTCTTCTTTGGATATAGACGCCCCTGAAACAGGTGTTCCAGACACTTCAAGCAGCTGGCCGCAACATCATACTGGTTGGGCACCACGTCGAGGAAATGGTCCGAACGCTGCCCGCCATTGGCCTTGAGCTTCCGCCCAATATCCGCGCGGTTTGCGTCGCCCGTGCATCCAAAGAGCTGCATCCCTCCTGCACGAATGGCAAGCACTACGACACTGTCTACAGCATTCTTGAACGATTCGACGCTCACATTGACGGAAATCGAGCACACACGACTGCCAACGACGCAAACTCGGCAATGCGAGCCCTTCTTGCTCTGGCCTGCATCGAGCAAGAGACACGGCCGTGCCACCCTCCCGAGCTCGCTCTCGTGACCAGCGTCGTCATGGCCATGGGTGGGCCAAAAGTCGGAAGACGCGCTAAAATGCGTGAGAAGAAGTCGAGGATGTCAAGTCGACAGCAGCGGGCAGACAACTTCAAGGCAAAGGAGCAAGAGCAGAAGGAAAGAGCTGCGGGGGGTCGCGATGCGCTCCAACAACTTCGCCAACAAGAACGGCAACAGTTCAAGTCTGAGATAGAGCGTGTTGAAGGCCTGGCAGATTTGGCATTGGAGCCGGTCGGACAAGAAGAGAACTCGGAAGAGCAACAACAGCCAGAGGAACGGGACGCTGAGGAGGAAGCCGTCGATGACGATTGGGTCAAGATTTAAGGACCTGGCATATTCGATTCATGATGATAAATCATCGCTGTAAAAGAGTTGAGGTACATGTAGTTATTTGCGTTTCAACAGGGGCATACCTCTTGCACGTTGTCCCCCAAGTTTACCCCGTGTACCCCTCCTCCCAGTAAATATTCGCCACCGGTAACACCACCTCCTTCTCATCCAGCTCACACAACTGCGTCACCCCCTCCACCCCCGACACCGGCGTGCACACCTCTGTCGGCATGTTCCCGATGATCGTCGCATCAAAGAGTAACCTGTTTCCCCGAATTAGATGATTTCCCCTTTTTGCACCATCTCAGGGGCAACAACGAAGATAGAAAGAAAAGAAAAAAAAATACTTACGGCGTCCCACTCCCACTGCAAACCCACTGAAACCGAAATCCCACCCGCCCATCCTTCCTCCGCTCCAAGATATACATGCACCTCTTCAGCTCCCCCGGCAACGGCGTCTCCCCCGCGATGCACGTGCTCCACACCCCGCCCCCTGTTGAGATGGGGATGCGATTCAACACATATGTGTCTCCCGAGCCGGGGTTCTGGACTGCAAAAGTCGCCAGCAACTGGGAGGGGCCCTGGATGCCATTGTCGCGGGGTGTGGTGACGGTTTCGATTTTGTACGTGAGGAGGGTGAAGTGCGTGATGTTGGTGAAGGAGGCGGGGGAGCAGGAGGTGCTGAACGGTGTGACTTCGGATAGAATAGGGGATGCGGCGGCTAAGCCGACTAGGAAGGGGAGGAGGAGCATCATAATGACTGAGTCTGGGTGAAGGGAAGGGGGCAAGAAGAAGGTTCTCTTGGCGGGTTGGAGAAAAATGCGGAGAATATATTCTTCGAGAAATACAGAGAGTGCGGAACATTTCCGGGATGGACCGAGGGGTGTAATTTAGGCCGGATGAAGCAATTTGGACGCGGTGCGGTAGGTAGCACACGTCTGACGGTGGGTGCTTAGCCTAATCCGGCGTATGCTGTCAGAGACGCCGGTAATGCGTGTAGATAATAGGCGGTGGGGTTTGGAGATAACTAGGACGGAGAAGAGAAATGGGTGCTTCTGGGCGCTGTGGGTGGTATCTTTGATATTGGAAGGATGGGAGCCTGAGGAGACCTTGCAGATCAACAACATTATCGAATGAAGAGCATTGACGCGAGTTTGCGTGTTTGCATTTAGTTTGGCCCAAGTTGTTGTGTCTTGTGCATTGATAGAGGATTGAACTGCATGTTCAAAGACGGATAGACAGCGGTTCTGTCCGAATTGTGACAGACTGAACTTCGATGCTTCCAGGTTGTTTTGTGTGTCGTGTTGAGATGTGGTCATTGCCCCTGAATTGTGGATCCAGCCTGGGTTTGGCTGCGAAACCTGAGGCATCCCCTCGTCGGTCGTTCTTGCCATTTGGGAAGTCGCTTGCGCCCAAAGCACCAACTTTGCATTCGGTTCGCTTCGACGCTTTTCAGATTTCCATGGCATGGAAGCGACCACAAGTTCCACGCATTCTCCCGCTGCGCTGAGCCCCACGCTTTCTCGACTGATCCTCATGCCGCCAGCAATCCTGCTCCCGCCCCCCAAACACTCGATTACCATTCCAAATCCAAGAAAATGGCGATTGCGATGACAGCGCACCAACGGCGGCTGCGCCATTTGACTCGAGATGCGACTGCTCGCAACCTCTGGACTTTGGATGGTTTGTTGCTGGAATTCGCTGCTGGTCGTCTCGCGCTGACCTTGTCCAGAACTCCAGTTCGCGCACTAATTCCAGACCCCAATATGTCGCCCAGTCCAAAGGGTCATTCGGTCTTTCGCATTGGACGAGCCTGCCGAGCGGATCGAGCCAGTGCCGCTGTCGTCGCACGGCGAGAACATCAAACATCGCTCAGCTCCCACCAAACTTGAACACAAACTCATATCTGAGCTCGGCGTGCTTGTACCCCCACCAAGTGTCTCCAGCTGAGTATTGAAGCTGTGCGTGGCGGGGCTGTCTCAAAGTCTCAGCCAGTGATCGCACATCGAGTCCGACGACGAGTCCGAGCGTTGACCAGGACGCTTCTCGGGTGGTGGTCCCGGCCCCCAACATCAATGATTGGCTAGCAAGCTGTGGCTGATCCCTAGGCAGACCTGGGCGCAGTCGCTGCCCATATGCAGCTGGCCGAAAATACCACCACTCCCAGCGCAGCGGCTTGCCGACTTAGCCGCTGTGCGTATGTCGATCAAAGATGCGGCGATGCAGCGGCGCGCCCCGCTATATGTCTTCCTGGAACGCCACCCCTGACCTCCTCATCGAGCCTACCGCGAACAACACCAGAGCTTCGATATCCCTCGAATTCTCGACGGTAATGCCACCATGACGGTCCCTTCTGCCCCGAGGTCAACTCGTGACCCCGGCTGGAAATTCTCGGCCCTCACCGGCGATACGAGCCCCAGACTCGAGAGGAGACAAAACTCGCATCGACCGAAACTATGGACGCCCTTCTTCCTTCGACGCTCCACCCTGGCAGCCTTCATTGTCATCTTCGTTCTGCTGATGCTCGCCTTCGCTATCCTCTTTGCCATCTCAAAGCGAGACCAGGGGCTAGCAACGGCCAACCCAAACTGGTATTACCTCTGGGTCTATGGTCCGACGGCTGCATTCACCTTCCTGGCCGCCATCTGGGCCCCGGTCGATTATCGCACGAAGCAGATGGAGCCATGGGTGCTCATGGCGGGGAAGTTCCGTCCCGTCAAAGACGGGTTGCTGCTCAACTACATCGAGCGGCTGAACATTCTCACATTCTTTGCTTCGCTCCGGCGCCGCCACTGGCTGGCGTTCTCTGGTACCGCTGCCACATTTGTGATCATCATTGCAACCGTTGCATCCAGCGGCCTGTTGGTTTCGTCCTCGATTCGCACCCACAAGGACAATGCGCAACTCGTCATCAAGGATGCCTTCACAGTCCCAAAGCTTCCCCAGGCCGGAGCGCGACCAGCAATGAACGTGTACGGTGTCTTGGCCGCCAATATTACCTTTCCAGCTGGCACATACGGCCGTCACGCCTTTCAGAGGTTTGAGCCGTCTGACGGTAAGTGTGGAGGAGAAACTGTGCCGACTTCAGCGCTGACATTTTCGCAGGAGCATCTTACGAGTCCATGAGCGCCATGGTCGATGTATTCGAGGCAAAACTCGATTGCGAGGTTGCCACCGTCTTCACAGAAGAGGGCGAGCTAACCTATGGAAAAAACACGCTGCCATACGGACCCTCCAAGACCAACGATGGCTTCGGCGCTGCCGTCTTCATTGGGAGGTCGTTCACATTGCGGGTTCCGTCGTGCCCCAACCCACTCTACCTCGAAGTCACTGGACCCAAAGATTTCGCCTTCAACGGAAGCTCGTGCGGAAATGCCGACAAAGCAGGGGCTATCGACCGATTCGTAGCTATCTGGGGCCATCGAGATGTAGCTTTGGAGCCCATGACCCCTGACTTGGGGGTGGCATGCGTCCCTAGCTACTCGATCCGCAAAGGGAGAGTGGAGCTCAGCAAAAGGACCCACGACGAGTTCACACCGGTAATAACCTTTCCGGACAACTCCGAAGAAAGGCTGCTTGATGGCATCACGGCTTGGGATGTTCTGACTGAGGTTGTGCGGAGCGCCGTCGAGTCATCGGATGCGATTTTCCAGGGCGACTATGGGAGCCGTGGCGGCGAAGCCGGAACGGGGCTGGAACCACTGATCGAAACGGCCGTCTCCGAGGGTCGGTCCAAAGACAGAGTGGCTGCCATTTCCGAAGTCTTTGGTCTTGTTGCGGCGCAAGTGGTTGACCAGTATCTCAGAGAATCAGCGGAAGCGCCGGTCACCGGGATGACAACAGCGACAGAGAGCAGGCTCCTTGTGTCCACTGCGTCCTTCATTCTGCTCGAATCGATGCTGCTCTTGCTATCTCTCGTTGCAGGACACCTCATCCTCGTTTCCCCGAAGGCAAGTACTGCCTGCGATACTTCGACCCTCGCCGGCCTGGCCGCGGTTCTGGCCAGGAGTGGTGCAGCAGTGTCAAATCTCGACGGAACAGGGAGAGCAAGCGAGAAGGCTCTCAACGAGCGGTTGCAGAAGGTCGAGTTTCGAACAGAGATAGTCAGCGATGATGGTCAGCCCGTCTTTCGTATCGAGAGCACGACGAGCGAGGAGGCAAACCCGCTGTTGTTGGACGTCAAGCCCGAGACAAAGAAAGGGCGGTACCAACCGTTCAGTGTGACAGTTCCGGGCCAAGCGCTCCTCATTCTAGCTCTTCCTGCCTTGATCATCACACTGGAGCTGCTGTACCGGCGCTCAGAGCGAGACAGCGGGCTGGCAGAAATCGATGACGATTCTAACACGGTATACTATGCGTGGACATATATTCCCACGGCCACCATGGTAGGCCTGGGTCTGTGGCTGACAGCCTTCAGCTCCGCTGTTAAGCTGCTTGGGCCATATTCCAGCTTGTGGAAGGGGAGCGCGCCGGCAGAGACCACCATGACTGAGAACTATTTGTCCACGCTCGCCATCCTGGCCGTCTGGAAGGCTACCAAACAGAAACAATGGGGAATTGCGACGCCGGGATTGGCAGCCATGCTGACACCGTTTCTTACCATTGTTGCCAGCGGGTTGTTGTCGACTAGGCCGTCCACGACAACCATGACGGCCACATTCCAGCGCATCGACTCGTTCAATGTTACGGCTATCAACCAAGGCGTAGGCCTGAGTTTTGCTAACTTGGCGCTCGCAAGCAACCTCTCTGACCCCTTGTGAGCAAGACCCTTCTATCTCGCATCTGCTCTTGGCTGACACGTTTGCTCTAGATGGACATACAAAGACCTTGTCATACCACAGCTCACCGGTGTTGACGGTTTCGACTCAACGGAGAAGCTGGACACCATGCAGAAGGGCTTGTCGCGCCGGGTCAGGTTCGATGCACTTCCAGCCATCCGCAGCAACTTCAACTGTACTGTGACATTGGCGACGGAGCCGGACCCGGGTTGTGTGGGTCGCGGTTTCATCGGCACGAGTTACATGAAAGTGGGAGACGACTACGAGGACAGCAGCAACGGTGAATTCTTCAACGGCACCGGCTATTTTGGCGCAATGACACCCCAACAGTCTCCAGGTTCAATAGCCAGCTCTTACAAGCCTGAGTGCCCATTAGTGCTTGTCTCATTTGGTCACGCAACGGACAGCGTCATCGATGAGGTTTCGAATCTCGCTTGCAGTCCTTTTGCTGAAGAAGTTTTGGTATCGGCGACCTTCAATCTACCGGGATGGGAGCTCGACATAGACTCCTCTCCATCTGCGCCACCTCCGGTTGTCGTTCATTCGGACCTTCCACCTAAGGTTGTCCCGTCCGTCAACATCAGGGACCCGAACTTCATGTTTAGCTTGAGTGGAATGGTGTTTACAAACCCCGCCGGCATAGACATGTCATTCGACAGTGGCGGTTTCTTCGGCCTGGTTGTCAATGGGCGCAACGGTACCCCGGTTGCCGAATTGGCCGGCCCTGAGAACGCAGAGAAGCTCAAGAATGCAGCCGAGCGCACATTCCGCACCATTATGGCCCAGTTCCTCAACAATGGCCGGCAAAGTCTGAACACGTCGGCCCAAGAGAGCGCGGAGACCTTCACGGGCACGGTCACTACGCCAAATGCGGGCCGATCACGCCTGTATCAGAGTCCCATCTCGACACGAATTCTAGAGGGCCTACTGGCTGTCATTTTTGTCTGCGTTTTGCTGTCGTACATGACGCATCGAAACATGAGGAGGCTGCTGCCAAAGAATCCATGCAGCATCGGCGCAGCGGCGAGCTTGCTGGCGGGATCCGACTTGTTGAGACATATCCCGCCTGGGGCGGAGTGGATGACGAATCGGGAGAGGAGCGAGTTGGAAGTCTTCCGGGAAGGGCTGTTTGGAATGGGATGGTGGGGTGTTGATGAGGCCACAGGGCAGGGAGGGAGTGACCAGGGGTTAGGAAAGTGGTATGGCATTGACTTCCAGTGGGACGAGAGGAACGGTGATGGAGACAAGCGGTAAGGGATTTCAGGGGGAGTGGTACAGTACCGATACCGTTATTGCATGCGCGGGAACCATGCATCGTTGATAATCTTCAACATTGAATTTGCCAACAAGAGCCCCAGATCTACCGGTACAGTGGCTGCCATGCTTGTGAACTGACGCATTCTTGGTAATCCCGACCCCGATTTAGTTCGCCCACGAAGGCCACCTCTCACCAGAGTCCCACTACTGCTGTCAGTTTTGACCGCTAAAGCCAGACTTGGGATACTCACGTGCTCGGTGATGCAGCCGTCCTTCCAGCGGAAGCGGTCCACAATGTTGTTGTAGGCGACATAGCCCATGTCTCCGCGGAAGGCCGACTTGGCGTTGCGGAAGTTCTGGTTGCACCAGATGCCGCCGAGGATGTCGAGCGCCTCCTTGGGGCCGCCGCGCCTCGCCATGGGGTTGTGGTTCTATTTTCCCTCCATCAGACTCCGTTTTGACAAAGCTAGGGTGGACAGAGAAATACCGTGTAGACGTTGTCAATGTACTTGAATGCCTCGCTGAGGTTCTTCTTGAGGATGAAGGCATCAAAAAAGAGCTCGTGGCGGGCCTTGGTCTCCTCCTCGGTCGGGGGCGGCGAGATGTACGCGCAGGGCACGGGCGTGGTAACGCGGCATCCCTGGCGGTCTTCGAGGACCTTGCTGGGCGTGTCGACGGTGGCGCTGGGGGCGGCGAGGGCCAGCGGGGTCGTGATGGCGGCGACGAGGAGGGCTTGGAACTTCATTTTCACAAGTCTGACAATGAAAATATCCACATACACAAGGTTGGAAATGGAAGAGACACGGGTCGGAGGTTTATCTTATATGCACGCACGGCAATGTACCTAGATTTGAACCCCGCAAGTTTGCTGGTTGGGGGCAGTCGACCCGGATATTGGGCGTAAAGGCCCAAGATTCTTGGATTTCCCGGCGCAGTCGCATGGGAGGGAGGCGCTGTTATTGAGCCATATGAACGCCAAGCTGCTATCCTCGGAATTGGCAAGGAATTCGACCTGTAAGGGTGTTCCCCCCGGCCGAAGTCGAGTGCCGGAAGGACTGCTCTTGGCGTCTTGGCTCCCCGTTGCAACAGCACCACGTCAAGCCCACGTGTGTTTACCCGGTCGTCCCGGCGAGAGAAGTACGTCCGATTATCTGCGAGGAGTTGAATCTAGAACCGGAAATTACGCTGTGTCTGCGCATTGAGCTCCACTTGGACATTCTCGAAGGTTGCCCCTGTATTATCCTTGACACTTAGACGCGAACCAAGCCTCTGACCCATTCGCAGCCCATAATCACCAGACTCAACACGCCAAAGATGACTTGCGGGATTAGCGTGTACGTCACAAAGACTGCAGATGAGTTGTTAGTCACCACCTCATTTAACAAGCAAGTGGTGCCGTAAAAAAGGGTGTAAAAAAGGGGCAGGAAACTCACAAACACCACCCCCAGTCCTCTTGACCACATTGAACAACTCCCCCCTCATAACCGCCCCCGCCTCCTCCGGCGCAGCCCACGGCCCCACAAACCGGAACTTGGTCGTGAAGTTCGGCCCCATCGCCCAGGTATAGAACACTTTCCAGCCGTGCTCCTTCAGGACATATGTCGCCCTCGGCGCGGCGCCCATGTCCAGTGCGAGCTGGTACGCATAACTCTCGTGGTCGACGCCGAACTTGTTGCGGAAGACGTCGTGGCCTTTGGAGGGGCGCAGGGCGTAGTCGAGTTCGTAGGGGGGAAGGGCGTTGGGGGAGAGAGGAGAGGGGAGGTCGTGGTGGTGGGTTATCAGGCGGGAGGTGAAGAGTTGGGCTTGCAGTTCGGCGAGGGGTGGGATTGCTCCTGTGAATGTGTTAGTGTTTGTGTAAAGGGGAAAGGAGGAGAGGAGAGGAAAGGTATACCAATGGAGGGACGAATCATGCCGATGTATCCGAAGCCGTCGTCGATGTCGCGGTAGATGTTCCTGACGGAGCAATCCCCCGGGCGAGGGTAGTCGTCGGACAAAAAGGGAAACTCGCGCTTGTATCCCGTGGCGAAAATCACCGTGTCAGGGATGACAGGAGGTCGGGTCTTGAGACGCTCGCTCTCGGGGGATCCGTCATCCGTGAACTCGAGCACCTCGACTTCCTCGTCTGTATCGTTGTCGACATGCATAATGTCTCGTTTCTTGACCTTCCTGACACAAGTCGGCCACGGCGCAAGCTCAATCTCCTTGCCCTGGGTGTCCTTGAGCGGGATGTTGATGAAGAAGCTGCGGATCGCATTGACCCAACCCTTGCGGTACGGCGGCGAGATGTACTGAATCGCCTTGTCGCTCTTGACCATGAAGACTGTCTGCGTCAGCCCCCTCCTTTCTCTTAACCCCTTTAAAGAGCAGAGCACGCGCCGGGCGGCGGGGGGCGGCGGGCGGCGGGCGGGGGCCGGGGGGCGGGGGGCGCGGGGCGGGGGCGCGGCGGGGCGGCGGGGGCGGCGGCGGCGCGGGGGGGGAAGGTGAGGGCGAAGGTGAGGGCG
>MU866008.1:26366-105054 GCA_033296975.1 Podospora aff. communis PSN243
TTTATCGCCTTTTCGCATTTGACCATGTTCTTTTCTCGGGGCCCCCCCACCCATGGACTTCACCCCATAAAAAACCTCTCCACCCCCCCCCCCCCCCCCCAAAAAAAAAAAAAAAAAAAAAAAAAAAAAAAAACTAAAAAAAAACTCACAACTATCAACCCCCCTCCCACTCCCCCCAACCCACTGATCGCACCCCCCCGTACTCCCACTAATCACCCAAAAAATCCACCTAATCCACGCATCATAGTACCCCCAAAGCAACCCCCCCCTCTGCAACCACGCCGGCACATACGCCGTATCAAACAAACTCGCGACCGTCGTATCCAGCGGCTTATTCGGCCTCTTGCCCTCGTACGGCCTCCCCCACGTTCTCAAAATCACAGGCTCGGGCGTTACCTTTGGCGCGACGAAGAAGCCGTTCTTGTGAGAGAGAATAACGCGCGAGACGGAGGGGTGGTTGATGGCGGCGTAGGCGATGTCGTGGGCGGTTTCGCCGGCGCCGAGGATGACGATGGTGGATCCCTCTTCGGGAGTTTTGTTGTTCTGGGTGGGGAGGAATTCGGAGGAGGGGCCGGGGTGGTTTTTGAAGGTGGAGGAGTGGAGGGTGCGGAAGGTGTTGGAGGGGGATGCAGCGGCGGGGAGAGAAGGTTGAGGGGGGGTGAGGCCGTCGATGTCGGTGGGGGTGTTGGGGGTGAGATTGAGGCCGGAGCAGACGATGACGGCGTCGCAGTGGTGTTGTTGGGCGGTGGAGGTGTTGTGGTTGAGCGTGGTGACGATGTGGCCGCCTTCTGGGCGACGGCTGACGCTGGTAACGGAGGTTTTGCAGTGGATTTTGCTGAGGATCTTGAAGTGTTTGGCGTAGTTGTGGAGGTAGTCGACGTATTGCTCGGGGGAGAGAAAGTCAGGGGCTTCGTCGGGCAGTCGGAAATCGGAGAAGGTGGTGAGGTACTTGGACGACACCAGCTCGGCGCCTGCCCAAACGCGATACTTGAAAGTGCCACCCAACGAGTCCTCTGCCTCGAAGAGTTGCACGTCAATTGGTTTGATGTCGAAGAAGTTGTGGGCTGTGGCGAGGTGCTTGAGCGTCACCAGCCCGCCGGGCCCGGCCCCGATGACGACCACCTTCATTTTGTGTGGATGTGGTGTTTTGGCCAAAGTTGACCATGGAATGCTGACACTTGGTTGCTGACAATGGATTGTCTGGGCTTTTACAATGCGTCGACGGGATCGGCGGGATCGTCCTTCTCCACAATGCACCAACCACCGGTGGTCAAAGGAACCAAGCGAGATCCCGATGGCACCCTGAGCCGTCCCAACTTTCTGCAGCTATTGTCGTGCCACGGGCGTGCTTTTGTTTGCTGCAGCGCGGCAGGAGTCCGACCTTCTGTTTGGCGAGGTTAAGCCAGTCCCAAATAGCCTGTCCCGTTACATCGTTGAATCCTATCGCAACCGTGCGCCACTTATTCGCATCCTGCGCTCCTTGCAGAACCGTGCCGAGATCAGCAAGCATGATATCTGATTGCATCGTTGGAGTCGAGCCTCTAAATTCGAGATACAAAATCATCAGCCATTCCTCACAACAAACCCCCCTTTAGAGATTTCTCAGTGATAAATAATAGTTGGACTCCCATACCAAAGCAAGTAGTTACAGTCAAGTGTAGAGTCCCTCGCAGCTTTGTAAAAACGCTGCTTATATTACAGGTAAGTTGCGTTAAATACGATCTGTAGCGCAAAGTCGTAGAAGCTCATTCTTCAAGCCTTCCCCATGAATCATGTTACCTAATTTGCTGAGAAAAGGGAGGAAGGCCTCTCTACATTAACCGAGTAACTCCGTGCGAAAGCAGGCCCTTTCTTGCCTCTGGAGATGCCGCGACTAAACCGGGATGCAAGCAGTAAAGTAAGCTATACCTCCTTGTTAGCTCCGAATACATTTCACCGCTCTCTTTCGTCCTGATCCCGACAAGAGACTGAGCTTGAGCGCCAAGGCGTTGAATTACCCTGCAAGGGGTCGCTAACTGGGATGTTGGGTGCGGATGGTTGTGGTACGAGTAGTGATAGCATTGGGCGCGTCGGTTCGTTCCTCAGTTACCGCCGTGCCCATCTGCAACTTCACAAGCTGACGGGAACTGCGAGAATAATCTGACGCGGATGTTTGGAATGGTAGGGAAACTGGAATAATGAACGGCAAAGCGTGAAGCTGCCGTCAGGCCCGAAAAGCCAATGACTTCGCCGTTCAAAGTCAACTGAACATGGGTAAGATGGTGGGAAAACAAAGACATCCCCAAAATGAAAGAGATGTCAAGAGCAATCACAGGGCTTCCTCTTGAGTCGTGTTATCGAGGAATTCGGCTGCATCAACATGTATTAATACCAGAGTAGAACAAGTACACGTACTCCTGTAAATCTCGCTAGATCTGAAGTCTGCTCGCATCATGGCACCAACGACGGCAGACAAGAGCTCCAATGGCTCTGCCAGACTCCGGGTTGGGGCTGACAATTAACGAAGGATCATGCTCCTAAATGACCCTGACTGCTAACTCCTGGAAGATCGAGTCGAGCAAATGTATGTGAGAATCCATTGTGGACGAGTGGCTGACAGCGTTGACACTTTGAGACAGCTGTCTGAGAACTGCATCTACTTCCTCTGCCTGCCTCGAGGGATAATCGATGGTCAGGTCAGTCAGCAATACAAGGGGAAAAAGTCGAGGACCTTCATGTAGGACCCCCACGAGTCCTGCACCACCTTTCTGAGCCGAATCAAATCGGAAATCAAGGCGCAGAACATGAACAGCGCGTAGTTCATGTCGATGGGCTCCTCAACTTCGAACTCCGACTCATCCACTGGCACTGAACGAAAAACGATTAGCAAGCATGTCTGTCTTCAAGAGCTCAGAGCTGGATAAACTCACAGGAGACGGCTTCATCGTCATATCCACCATCCTCCTTCCTGTTCTCTGTGGTTCCTCTCGGCTCATATATGCCCAAGTGAGAAAACAGGCTTTCGACATCGCCTATATAGTTGTCTTCAAGTGTGTCCTTTCCGTGAAGCCATCCTTTTCTACTTGTTTCTCCGGCGGCTCGGCGCATGGAAACAGGATTCCCAACACTTGCTCTAGAACTGAAACGACATGCGCGCGCCAATGACGTATCGAGGAACGCGGAAGTCTGGGCGTGTCAAAGTGGCCGACGATATCACAAAAGAAAAAGCATGTACTGTCAGCTTGCCACCCTTTTGGAAACAAAATAGCTCTGACGGGTCTCGAGTTGTCACTCGAGCATTCATCCACCCTTTCTAGCAATTTAGACTAGTACGAAAGAACCCATCCAACTTTTGCGCAATATACTCCCACGCATCCGGGTCATACACAACATGGTTCGCCCCCGGAACAAACCCTGACAGTGAGCTCGCCATTCCCTCCGGACAAGATCTAGTCCAGCGGCTCAACAGCTGTAGTCGGTCCACAGTCGGCGGAACCAGCTCATCCTTTTCACACGGCAGAAACAGGATTGGTCTGTCAACCCTCCCGAAAATCTCCTTCAGCCGGTCATCGCTCAAATCCGACGAAAAAAAGTCATCATCCCCCCTAATACCCCAAACAAAGTCAGAAAACCACACAACAATGACAATAATAAGACAAGACACTCACCCCTTCGCAGCCAAGCTCCACCACCGATACGCCGTCACCGGGCTCTGAAAGATCCCCGGGATACTCCCCCTCCCCATAACCTCCTGCCCCCTCCCCTCATCAATCATCCTCTTCGCCACCCTGACACTCTCCTCCATCGCCTCCTTCGGAAGAATCATCCCCCCCATCTCCCTATCCGACACCGGCGCAAGCAAGACATACCCATCCACCGCGGGAGTATCCGGATACTTCTTCTCCTGAATCGAATACACGATGCAATCCTGACACCCCGTCGAATGGCCCATGAGAACGATCTTTTCCTTGCCCAGAGAGCGGAGGTACTTGACGAAAGAAGCGATATCGTCGGCGTCGTTGGCGAGACTGGAGAAGCCGAAGCCGGTGTAGGAGCTGCGCATGCGAAACTCCCAGAGGGAGTAGCCGAGGTTGGGCGAGTTTTCGAGGGTGGACGAGATTTGGGAGAGGTCGATGGCGTGGGGGCCGCCGGTGAGGCCGGGGATGTAGACGAGGGCGTTGCGGGCGGATGGGGCGCCGCGCTCGTAGGCGCAGGAGTAGCGCGTGGCGGAGGGGAAGGGGTGGACGGTTACGGGGTAGGGCATTTTGGGTGTTTTTCTTGGGTAGAGGAAAAAGTGAAGAAGAGAAGACAAACTGGATATGTGATGAAAAGTTGGGTGTTGTTAGAGGGTTGTCAAAGTTATAAGTGCTCCTTTGTTCATTGGTTGACCCGAAGACGAATACGAAGAGTGACGCCTGACCCGCTTTTTCCCTGTTGAGTCGGGAGCGGCCGACCTGAACTGTGTGCCAAGTCGAAAGGATTTAGGGCGGCGCGCTACGAAGTCGGTCCGCGATGCAGACAACGACGTGCGATAATCTGTGATGTTGGCTCTCTTTGCTGTCTGCGCCGCAACTAGCTACCCCGCTCCGGAGGGGAACTTCGCCGCATGACATTTTACCCGGACGAGTCTGGTGTTGTTGCACAGACATGTGTGGCTGCTTGGCTTTTCCTCTCGATGGCTGTCTTGCCGCCGATTCAACCGATGATCCCTTGCCTCCGCCTATGCATTGCAGTCTCGACCGAACTTGAAGTCCTACCTCCTGCAAGACGTTCAAAATGGGCGAAACCAACTCGGTAAGACCAGGGCCAGCAACCTGGAAAGTAGCATCAAGCTAACAGCTCCAACAGCCATCCGCAAGCCAGCCAACCACCGGCGAACCACCGCCAGACTATGAATTGAGCGTCTACACGCACCGCCACACCATGCTCGCCACAGTTCCTATCGACATAGACCCAGACGTCCGGGGTCAGGTCAAAATCTACCTCTGGAGCCCACCCAACGTCCAGGAGATTTACGCATCGTCCTTGAGCGCGAAGCTCCTCACAACAATCGACGGACTCACCTCCCTGGGCGCCTTCAACATCCCAAACGACCGCGAAACCGGCTTTCAAGACAAGCTCTCAAGCCTACTCGCCGCATCAACCAACCAACAGCTTGAAAGCGAGACCCTCTCCGACTTCATGGGGCAAATCAACGATGCTTTGCCCGGACGAGACGGACGCATCGAGCAGTTCTTCTCGTTTCCCGTGTTTAGTGACCTTCCAGATAACCCCCTGGGAGATGGCACCTTGTGTCCTGTCTGGAAATGGTCGAAGCCCGATGGGGTATACCGTAAGAGCGGCTTCTGGGAACATGAGCTATCCCGAACTCTTGAAGACGGATCATGGACGGGCGGCAAGGGCGTGGCTATCATGCTGGGCCTGGTGTCCGAGCAGGCATTCTATACCATTGCGTTGTCGGAATTAGGGTGGAAGTTTACGAGATTGGAGCGGGCCGAGGAGGTTGCCAGCAGAGGTGGCGATCTTTAGTTGTTGGGCTCAAGTGACAGTTAGCGGGTTGTTTGTGTGATGACGGGCGGATGACTGGGCTGGGACCAGATGACAATCGCCTTGTTTGCTTCTTTGACCGTCTTGCCGTCCAAATTCGCTGCGGTGACCACCAGATCGCAAGCGTGACCAATGTGACGATACATTGCCACGCGGACTCTTAAACTTTAGACGAAGGCGCTGGGAGGACGGTCAAGTTGTGGCGTCGGGCCTCTCCTTCCAACAACCTTCACGCAGCTACCCGAGAAACCGCCCAACGTCCTGTCTATCAAAACCATTAGCGCCAGTCAGAGAACAGACGGTGAGCACGGGCAGGCTATCCCCTTTCCATCGGTAGCGGAGAGCATGTGGAGCGGTGGACCCACGTTACGGAGCCGAGGTCTCGGCGCATCCCAAAACACCACTCAGTTTTTCACCTTACTCGCCCTCACCTTGCCAGCGAATCCTTCCGCAGCGGGCCGACCAAAGGATGCACAACGTCGGGAATCGCGATGCCGAGCCCCGGCTCCGGACGGCCATCATTGGCACGGGGCTGACCGGGCTCACCACGGCATATCTCCTCCACAACGACGAGCAGCGACGATACGACGTGACGCTTCTGGAGCAGGTGAGTTCATCATGAGCATGTCGGAGCGCAGCTGACTTACAAACATCCAGGCCGACTCACTATCCTTCGATTCAGCTTCGGTGGCCGTCAAGAACCACCAAACGGGGACAGTCGAGCGCGTTGACCTGCCCATGCGTGCCTCAGCCGGCGGCTACTACGCCAACCTCAACCGCATGTACCGCCATCTCGGGATACCGACTCATCCGGTTCGCTTCTTGTTCGTCTTTGCCAAGTCTTTGAGACCGACCACGGACGCCACGACACCGCAACCACACTCAAAGGAGTACTTCGTCCACGCCTCCAACCATCACCAGCTCCTTCCGCCACGACCTTCCGGTTACGGTCTCCTTCGGTACATTTTTGAGGTCGTGTACCTCATCGTCTGCCACTTCTGGTTCACCGCAGCGTGCTTCTTCATCCCGCCGCACATCGAAACCGAGAGCGTTGCGGATTACCTCGGCCGCATCTGGCTGCCCCGGCGGTATGTGTCGCACTACATCCTCCCGCTGATGAGCAGCGTAAGCACATGTACGCATGCGCAGATGCTGGCTTTTCCCGCGGGGGATCTCGTGGCGTACATCAAGAACTCGTACCGACAGCAGCATTACACCGTGTGTGGTGGCGTTCGACAGGTGCAGACGCGGTTGGCGAAAGGGATCAAAAGGGAAAACATGCGCGTGCGGTGTCGGGTTTTGAGCGTGACACCGGATCAGCAAACGGGTCAGGTCGCGGTGAGGTGGCAGAGTGCCGGGGCCGGCGATTCGGCTGCGGTGTGCGAGGATGTGTTTGATCGGGTTGTGCTGGCTGTGTCTCCGGACGTTGTTGGCCGCATCTTGCGGGTTCCGCGACTGTCGGCGGCGTTGGAAAAGATTCCTACAGCGTGGGTGGAGAGTTCGGTACTGGCGCCGGCGGATTTATCGATGCGGTATTCCATTGTCGAACATGAGGAGGAAGGAGCGGTTTGCATGCATCACGCAAATTCTGAGACGGAACCGGCGCAGGTTATCACGCTTCGGTCGCAGTTCTCAAGGTCTCGAGGGAACGTAAATGGCCGCAGCGAGGCGCTGCATGCCATGCCCGGCGGGGTGGTGGTGAGCACATGTCCGCTCGATGGAGTGGAAGGTGACGTGAAACGCGTGCTGAAAACGGCAGGGTTCACGAGGACGCTGCGGAGTGTGGAGAGTCGTGGTGTTGTCGAAGCAATCATGGGTCGTGGAGAGGCGGATTTGGGGTGGGTCAATGGTCAGGACAATGTGTGGCTGGCAGGCGCGTGGTGCTGGGACGGAATGGTGCTGCTCGAGGGTTGTGTTGTCTCAGCCATGCGCATTGCCCAGGATTTCGGGGTGAGTATTCCGTGGGAAGTCTAAAACTAGATAAAAGATGTAAAATAAAGTGACGTGGTTGAAGCGGGAGGTCAAAGACCAGGAGCTTCCGGGTTGTGCAATGAACGTGTTCTGACGATTTGTGATGACCAGCCGATTCGTGCTTTCCGTTGACGTCTGTGACACAATGCGAAAATTGACCAAAGCGGGAGCTCCACACGACAACCCAATTGCTGTCGGTCAATCGCATTTTAGACCAGCGGGCCCCACAGACTGCGCTCCTGATTTTTCAGATTTCTGCAGACAAAGACCTGCCTGCCTTGGCCAGCCTGCTCACCGATCACCTCCGCGTCCACCCGAGATCCCGCGCAGCACTCAGAAATGGAGTGGCTGCACATCACCGAGGACCTTTCGCAGGGAATTCTGGCTGGCGTTCTGTTTTCTCTCGCGGCCCTTGTCGCCGCAATCATCGCTTTTTCCCTCGCATCGTCGGATCGATACAACCTCGACCACTGGAAGCTGAACGCGCGGGTCCCTCCAGTCGGTTCACTGTGGATGAACCTTGGCTTTTGGTACACATCATACTTCCACTGGGGTGTTCTGGCCTAATTGTATGCAGGAGATCACCCTCTGGCGAACCCATCCGCCATTTTGACGAAGCTTGCGCTGCCCTCTTGCGCGAAATCCTTTCCACTGCTGGGCTTGTTGCTAGCGATCATAGTTTTGCTTCGTCATCGAGTCATGTCGTGCGAAGAAGACGCAAAGGGTCAATCGCTGTACTGGATCTGGGCTTTGGCTGTGGAGACCAAACCTGGGAACTCTCGAGACTCCTCAAGCTCGGCGGTTACGAAAGTCTCAGCTATGTTGGACTGACGTTGAACGAGTCGCAGCTCCAAGCTGCATTGCGCAGACAGGACCGAGAGTCGGCAAATACAGACAGCCCATCCGTCCTACTCTTTGGCGCTGACGCCGCGAAACCGACTTTCTGGCCTGAAGAGGTTCAAGACGCAGTCCACACCTTAGCCGACGGCGGATTCTCCGAGCGGTGGCTCCTGGCGTTGGACTGTCTCTACCACTTCTCGCCTTCCAGGGATGCGGTGCTCCACCATGCTGCCCGGGAACTCGAAGCAAATGTCATGGCTTTCGATCTCATCCTCAACAAGTCGGCACCTCTCCATCAGAGAATCGTTGCGCGAGCGGTCGGTGTGCTCATGGGATGCCCGTGGCGAGCGTTCCTGCCCGAAGAGGATTACGCCAAGAGTCTGGCTGCCTGCGGATACGACCCAGAGTCAGTCATCATCCGGGACGTCTCTGATGATGTCTTCCCTGGCCTAGTCAACTATCTAGAGAAGCAGGATGCCGCTTTGGCCAGTTATGGCATCTCCCTGGGCGGCGGGTTCAGGCTGGCAAGGAAGGTCTTCGCATGGTTTGGAAGGACATCCGTTGTCAAAGGTGTCGTTGTGGTTGCGCAGGTTCAGCCACATCACAAAAGTCCGCTTTAACAGCGATCCGCCCCGTGCTGGGCTACCTCGATCCAGCCGCTCTGTGGTGTCAGATAGCGGGGAAGCCAAGATGCAGTGTGTTGCACAGCCCTTTCCAGGGGAAAAGCGAGCGGCACAGCTCATTAAACGACCCACTGATTTGTCTGCGGCTTCACGGCACAACCAGGTTGGTTCTAATGCAACTCAATCTATTCCATCCTTTATAACATTGTTGGTCTGACCACCTGTTTTGCTCAGACGCTTTCCCCTCTCACTGTGACGGCGGATACCTTCGAGCAGCAATGCCAACATGGCATTTTCAGAGGTCAATTGCTCGGAGTATAGGGCTTTGGAGGCCAACCCGGATATAGCAGGGCCAGGGGTAAGTTGTTCAATTTGTCGTGGTTCTCCTCGAGGCAACGCTAAAACAAACTGTCAAAGGTATTTGCAGGTTTCCTCGGGACGGCATGGCTCGCCATTACTTTGCTACTGGCGTATTATTTTCTTGCATTTGATCCAGGGCTGGACCCTTTTTGGATTGGTCCTGCCAACGACCCCGAGGCACGAGTTTCGAGACCCAACCCGGTCGACATGTCTTTCTACCGTCTCAGGTCTTCTATCACTCAAGTCGTTTCAAAGTACATGCGGGCCTCGAAACGGCAGGAGATGTCACAAAGACTCAGCATCATCTTCAGCCAGGTATGCAAACGAAACCTTTTTATGGCTTGGTCGCTCACAATTCACAGGCTGTCATGACCATGAGCGACTTGCAGATCATCTCTGGGATGGCCGTACTGGTCAGCGGCTATGCAACTCTCCCACAAGCGATGTCGGTCTACCACTGGAAAATCATCCTCCGCCTCGGCTGGTTTTCCACCATCACGCACCTCGCAGCGTTGACCTGCCTCCGCACCTACCTCTTTCGAAACCCCTCAAAGAGAATCGTTCGGCTGTTCTTCATGGCGTTCCTCGCCCTGATTCTCTTGACGGGCATGCTATTTACGGGACGAATAAATCTGGATCCTGAGCAGTACGCTATCTGTTACTTTCGATTGGATTTTGACCGAGTGCCGGTGAGGTACAGTCTCCAGGACACCTCTTCAATGGCCAGTCCTTTAGTGGCTCTGCCAGTCGAGACCACTCAATCGAGCTTCAGCCCGGAAATGCTCATGTCATGCCTACTACTCATTCACAACATCTTCGTTCGAACCCTTAAACTCCACCCCTGGAGGCGGAACGGACTCCTGGCCCGGCTATCCCGGAAGCTTCTCTGGTGCTTTGCTAACGGAATCCGCAAAGCAACACCGGATGCCAAGGAACCAGCTTGCACTGGGTCAATCTTCCATGTGGCCTATCATGTGCTCATCATCCAGCCTTTTGTTGCTTTCCTGACGGTTCTCAATGCCAGCATCCTAGTCTACCTGTCTGTGGTATCCGAGGTTTGTGGCGGTTCTGGTTTACCTGCGTGGAGGCAGCTACACGGTTGCTGACGAGTCCTGACTGCAGGTATACGCTCTTCTCGTGGCTGCAGCTTGGGGTACTTTGCACCTCTACAACAAGCAAAAGGTTTTCGAAAACGACGAAGAGAGCAGCTGGGAGTATGGCCAAGTCATCAACGTCATGATATTCCTGACACCTCTCATCACACTGTCGGATCAGTTCGTCGATATCAAGATGCTGGTCACGGATATGTTTGTAGAGGTTAACGGTATGTGAACTACCGACTACGCTGTTCCCGAGTCACGGGAGAAGAGCTGACGGTTTCGATAGGGCAACGCGCGAACCAAACGTTACGGGCCTCACCGGAAACCGCTGTTTCCCCTGTTTCATTCGAAGGAGAACGGACACAACTACCTAGTGGCAAATACCACGATGGGCTCGACGCCACAAGTCCCGTCTCAATCTTTATCACGGTGACCGAGACAAGCACACACAGCCCAACGCAAAGGACCCTTACCGAAAGCACTGCCTCCTTCCCAGCAGAGTCTCGCATCGATCGGGTCAATGCCCTGGAAAAAATGACCTTCTCCGCAATTAGCGTCGCACCCGTGCTAGCCTACGCAGAGGAAGAGGCTTCCGATCTGCCCCTTTTGGGCGAAGTGGAGAAGAGCCCCTGGTTCCTGCCCCTTGTTCTCATGCTCGCAGCTTGGACCGTGTTCTTCACCTTCTTCGTTTTCTTTGCCAACTTTGTATTTGGCTGTGACTTTTACATGTACCGTTTTAATAACCTGTTTTGTCAGTCGGGACGCGGCGCAGACGGAGGGCTAAGTGTGAACATCAACCCTCTGAGCAACGTGGCAGGTATGGCCATGTGGCTTTTCGGAACGGGCCCGCTCGCTGCGACGTCCTTCTTGTTGGCTTGGCCGAGGACGGGGGAGTCCAAGATGCCCAATTGGGCTGGGATGGTGTACAAGACGCTGCTTTGGGCTTGGTGCGTTTTGCTTCCAACTGCCCCGTATGTCTTGTATGAAGGTTATACGGGCTGGGTCGTGTATGGAGGATTTGCGTCGTTTCATATTGTCTTTTGCATGGCGTTTGCTGTTTACACTTGTTGCACCGCGAGAAGAAGAGTAGACGCATAGGGGCATTTGGTTTCTTCGACTAGACGCATTTGAGGCCACCGTGGCGATTGAGGCGGAAGAAACGCTGCTCGAGCATGGAGAAATGTCGCTGTCCATCCACCTTCGGAAAACAACGTGCGACTAGGTCACTGGGCCGTTTCAAGGTTGAAAGGGTGGGTTCCCTCAAGTTAAGGTTCGGTTACGAGACGGCAAGCTTTCTGGCATTTATGGTTTAAGGCTTCGGACCCAAATAAAATCTTGAGAGAGTTATAAATTCCCGACTCGCTGACTCTCCTCCTTCTTCCCACTTGTTTCACCAAACAACCTCCCTCATCTAGTCATCGGTTATCAGCTCAGCAGTTGGACGACACGATGCCCGCACCGAGGCCTCCGGTCCTCAGCCCCAAGGCTGCAGCTCTCGCCGTCGCTCGCGATCCCTCGGCTCCGCCTCCCAAGCCCGGCTTCTGTCGCATTTCTCGGGCATCATACACGTCAAAGCCGTCTGCTTCGGATCATGAGGAGGTGATTGAAATTCCCGAGGCTCTCAACTCAATGGAGACACTGGCGTTCCTTGGTTTCGAGGGTCCTGCGGCTTTCCGGATTTATATGACCTGGTTATAGTCCTGGTACCGAGCGGACAAGGAGAGCCCCCCTGCTTACGGTTGGGACATTGAAACCTCTGCACTGCATTGCATCCGAGTCTGGACTAAGGCAGACTCTGCCAGTGAGATGGATCCATTGGTCCACAGTCAGGATTGGCGGCCGGCCCTGACCAAATTGGGCATCAACAAGAAATTGATCGAGGCTATGCACCAAAGCGACCTTGACGAGTTCCGCTTGACAATGTCTGCGTCGGAATGGGCTACCGACTTGATCCACAAGGGCTGGGAGTTCTTGAAGGGTCTCGATGAACGGATCCTCCGGAAGTGTGAGATGGATACTTTGAGCGCTTCCGTAAGATGGAGAACAACAATGGCGAAAGGGAAGCTCAGGGGAGCATGATCGAGAATGATGGATTTTCGGGGCGGGCTGGATGAGTTTGAGTTGTCACCCATCCCTGGCTCTGAGCGTCCACGTGGTGGGAGAATGTGGCCTAGGTACATACCAATCCAGAGGTCTAATCAAGGGGTATAGCACAACGGAGGAGATCATTTCTTTTGGGAAAGGCGCAATGCAGAAAACATGACGATTTCCGTTGTTCAGGGTGCCGGGGCTTGTCAAGAATGCAAGGAGGCATGTGTTGCTTTAGACAAGTGGTGACGAAGACCACCTGAGTTAGGTAACAAGCTCGACCACGCCGCCGATGAAGATGAATAGATGAACCAATACAACACTGCCATAGTCACGGATGGGCTGAAGCGAGTTGCCGGGTTTCTTACATCCGTCTTAGCCTTGACAACTCAGCAAGATCACCCGCACAGTCAGACCAAGACAATCCAGAACTGCAAAATTACCGGAATCGGACTCATCAGCTCACGTTGGCTGCGTCGGGAACTACCTGCTGGGCGAATAAAATCATAGCATTTCATATTATTTGCTACGAGGAAGCCAATAGAGTCACCCGACTTTTACTCCGAGACGGGAACAGTACCCACAAGTAAGATCAACAGATGACGAGGCTGAGCTGCAGTCGCCAATGGACGACCAATATTGTCTTGGTGCTTTAAAGTCTCTATGCTTACAGAGAACGGAAACTCCTGCTGTAATTGGTGTACCATCTCGGAATTCTGGGAAATTCTGGGGGCGCAGTCGTCAGCATCACGGATCGTAACCTTTTGGGCTCGACAACTACCGTCGGGTAGAAAGTATAAAGCCTCGCCTGTCTCCTGTCCTCACAATTCCGGAAGAGCCTTTATCGCCTCAAACAACCCCAAGCAACCAAGCAACTCTCCAATCCAAAACCCTTTTACCCTTTCATCCCAAAACTCCAAACACAACACCGCCGCCACCATGCAGCTCACCAACGTACGTCCTCCCTAATTCCAAACACAACATAACCCTACAACCCCCATTCATCCATGGTTCATGACCCAACTAACACCCCCCAGCTCATCCTGCCCCTCACCGCCCTCCTCTCCAGTGTCTCCACCACCTCCGCCCAGCTCAACCCCGTCGAGAGCACCGTAACCCTCAACATGTTCGCCGGCGACGCCCCCGGCGGCTGCGCCGCCGCCCGCAAGGCCGCCCTCACCCTCTCGGACCGGCGCTGCACCGACCTGCGCGGCGTCAACTCGTTCAACTCGTTCACGTTTAGCAACGTGCGCCTGTTTGATCCGCCCAACTGCCGGGCTGTGTTTTATCTCGACTCGCGATGCACGCAGCTTACGGACGTGATTGATATTAATGGGGTTGAGTGCTTTGATGGGGTGAGGACTGCGCTGGGGGCGAGGCCTTTTGCGAATATTTTTTGTAGTTAGGGGGGTGTGGGCTTTGGGGTGGGATGGGGGGGAGGTTGAAAGGGGGTTGAACGTCGCTGTTTTGTTGTTGTTGGCTTTTTTGCATTTCTATAAAACGAGACAGAAACATAGGCCCGCACTAAGATAGATGGTGATACCTTATTACATCTATTTGCTTCAGCGATGAGGTCACGGTATGAATGGTCAAAAGATGCATGAATACCATCCGGTGGTGGAGGTCCAAATTTGTTTATCCGGCGGGAGACCCTTGCAGGCTGCTCTCTTGTAGCCGTCAACTGCCGAAGCTAAATGCCCGAGCAACTTTTCAAGGTCTAAATTTGTGTCGCCTCCAATTATGTCGTCGATGGTTCCGATTCGCTGGGACGTGGCCTCGCGGTTATTCATCCGACCAGGTTGCTGTTTTACTTATTTATTAATCCAGGTTACCGTGAGAGGCTGGCTTTGTTGTGACCATTGCCGGAGTTAACTGCCGTCCAGTAAATCCACAATACGACCAAGATCAAAAATACAAGACCTTGGATATCCAGGTTTCCCCCAGGTATGTATAATATGGGCCTCACTCCGTGCTCTGAAAGCCGCAGCAAGCTTCACCTTGAACACCATCATCCAACTCTCCTATCCCTCACCATGCGCCTCTCAATCGTCACGGCGACCATGTCGCTGGCCACTTCCGCCTGGGCCGGCATCGTGATACCACCCCCGCCACCTGGCTCAGCCTGTCTGAGCTACCCAGACACCTACCCGAAACCCAATAAGCCAGCATCGAAACGAAGCCTCGGAATTACATCGCTGCCAAGACTGTGGGCGAGGAACGTACTGACGAGCTTCCGGGAAATGACAACAGACCAAACCGCCGAGGGCCGCCGAACCATTGCCTGTGCCTGCGTCCCAGTCGGGAAAAAGGAAGCTGTCGGGTTCTATACCAAGGCCATGTGTCCTGCGCAAAAGGGGGCGTATGAGGAATGCTCGGTTGAGTTCGATGGTTACAGGGTAAGTCTTTTGTCAAGAACTCATGGCTGCAGTGGTGGTTTTGTAACTGATGGCTCGTCGACAGTGTGTCTTTGTGCATTTGTCGATGGACGAGATCAATGAGCGGTTTACAGATGAGAAGTGCAATGCGGCGTTCCCAGGCACGACGGCGAGGTGTGGGGCGGCGTATCCAGGTTACTACTAGTATCGCTAGTACAGTACTTGTATTATACCTTTTTTATGTTCTACCTTGACTCCATTCTCACCTTGTTACATTGAAGTTCGGAGACGACGCAATACGGAACCAAGCAATAAAACCACATCCACACCCACCCGTAGCCCAAGATTGTCTCCAATACAGCGAGCACAGTTGGAACCGCGTTACTAGTCCCCCCAGCCAACAACATAAACCTCTTCCGAACCGGTCCCCAAGCATAGCACTGCACAAGCGACTCCATCACAAACCCAACAGGCTGCAAAGCGTAAAACACGCCCGAAGCCCACGGGTTGCACAACCCCCTTTTCCAGTCGACTACCGAATGCAGCAAGCCAGAAAGGAAAAAGACCAGCATGTTGTTTACAAGCCTTCTAGCCACGCTCCGTTCCTTCTTCTTCTCCCTCTTTCCCCAAACTTGAGTAGAAATCACCTCGGCAACCGCCCTAAAAGGCGCGTAGACCAACCTATGCCAATAATCCGCCCAGAAACCGCGAACCGTGTACGCCGCAAAGATGACTCCAAACAGCGGCGGCCACTCGTGCGGGTGATCGAGTCGTAGGATGTAAATGTAGATGATGCTGAGACATTCGTGGAAGGTGGAGAGCAGCAGCCACTCGTGGAATATGAAATTGAGTGTGAAGTATGCGCGGGCTGGCATCTCGGTGGTGGAGAGGAGGTTTGAGAAGGGGTATGCTCGGCTGAGGAGCAGGGCTTGAGACCAGATATGTGTTTGGGGTTCGGTGATTTCGTAGTAGATGGATAGGGTGAGGTAGCGGCAGATGACGGAGAAAAGACGGCGTAAAAGATCATCCCATCTTCGCGGAAGGGCTTGATGGGCGTTTTTGTCCTGTTGCCCCGGGGATACGGGTTGATCCGTGTCGAGTTTTATTGGCCCATTTCCAGTTTGCTGCTGGGCTGGAAACGGACTGTGCTGCGTTGAAATCGCCTCCCATGAGGTACCAATGCCTCGAAAGTTGAAGACCATCTTGTATGCCCGGTGGTAATCGTCTGACGAGTGGCGTGGCTGAATTGAGGTGGTCCCGATGTAGCCGTCGTCCCGTCGAAGGACTACAATATGGACCATGTGCAAGAGGTGGATCAAAACGCCATGGGCAAAAGCCTGATTGGCATGGTCATCAGGGTAGAGGTCGTGTAAGTGCTGAAAGTAGTCGGCACTTAGCAAAAAGATGACTGCAACGTGTTTCAGCCGATATCGATGGGGTGATGATAAAGTGTAGAGACTGTATGCAATCACGCCAGAGATTGATACACAGGGACGGAGCGCAGTGCTCGGAGTCCAGCTCGGAGACGGTGTGTGTGACATGGCGTTGGTCTTGGTTTGGACGACGAGACGACCAAGTTTGGGAATGCGATATCAGGAGGATGTACAGCAACGCCAGGATGACCTTCCCCGCCGGGACTTGCCGAGACGGATAATGTCGGATGTAAACTAAATATATCCCTTGGGCGTCTACACGGTGCAGTTGCTTCTAAGGGGGCGAGATTTACCCGCTTCTGTAGGTAAGTGGGGAAAAGGGGAATGGGGACCTAACAAGGGAGGGAAACTGAGTGTTTTGTTATTTAGCGAAGCGAAAAGGACCGAGAAGTGGATGTGTTCCCAGTTTGCACATGTGGGCCACTTGTCACCCAAAAGCTGGGACCTTGCCAAAAGTTACCGTCTAACCTCTAAAGTCCTGCCTACTTGTTTGAAACCTTATTGGCAATCTTTGTGATCATTTCCCGAGCAGCGCCTGAGCAATGGTCCCCCAGCTTAGGATTTGGGATAGTATGTTGTAGAGATCTTCAAAGCTGTGACATCTTCATTTATTTGATGAATCTTGGTCGTCGTGCATGTGACCAAAATGGACACAAGGTGAAAAACACACACGCCACAAGCCCCGGCGTTGCAAAACAAAAAGGGGTATCAAGCAAAAGAACCAGCTTCAGTTGCACCTCAGATTCCTCCTTCGAGCAACTCCCCATCATCGCCGTGCCACTTCAGTTACCCCTCCAGGCAATCGAAGAAATGCCGCTTGCAGATGCGTTGCTCCATCGTCACCCTGGGGGCGAACTCTCTTGGCTCTCGTGAGGAAACCATGATTTGGGTCCCCACAGTTGTTTCTCCTGAGGGAAGGAGCAATTTTGATGTAGGTCCAAGCCCTAACCGGCAGCCATTAAAGTTTACCTAAAGTTCAAACTTTACCCGCATTCATTCGCAGCCAGACTTCTCTTTCTCTCTCCCTTCCTTCACGAAACACCGAGAACTTCTCCCGACTTCTCAGTTCACACCATGGTGTCTCGCAGAGGACTCAAAACCACCGATGAGACGGCTGACTCTGTCGGGTCAGAGACCAGACAGCATGCGGATCTTGCACGGCGGTACCTTCAGGCTACTGATCTCGCGTCTCTCCCCCCTACAACCGTCCTCAAACGGTCACTCGCCGTGAGATGCATCGTCTCAACCCCATCTTCGTTTGCCGTGAGATATCAGAGAGCGATTGGTCGCCCAGATCTTCAGGAAATCATCGAGATCGGAAAGGGGTTACAAGGCGCCGTATTCGAACAGGTACAGATGACCACTGGCATCCCTCGGAAATGAACTGGGTACTAACAATTTTCTCTGTTCAGGGTTGGAAAGCCATTGGCCATGAAGAAGGAGCATGGCCATAACGTAAATTTGCCGACAAATCTCCTCCACGAAGCGTCTCTTCATCGATCGGTCTACGATGCATTTGCCAAGTATGATGTTATCGGGAGCGAGGTAAAGGTCCCTCAGCTGTTCCGCACCATTCTCAATACCGATACATTCTGGGACGAGAACCTCAGCAAGTTCCCTGCCGAATACCGTCAACCTGGTACAATGGTCCAGATGGAGCGTATCTTGCCCCTTCCCAGGATCATTAGGCGCTCCTTCATTGTCCAGTTTTACCCTAATAATGGGGTACCCCTCGATGCGGATTCGGTTGACGAAATCCTGCACGAAACCGCGAACAAGCATTGCCTCGCGCGAACATATCTCGGCAGAAAGACTGGGCCGATCTCTTCCAGTCGAGGATTTTCTCTCAGGAACATCCCTCTCTCCCTGGATACAATGCTTGAGCTGGAGTTGGATGTGAAAGGACTTGCGAATCCCATAGGTCAAGCCTTTGCCATCATGCACTGGGGAGCAGGTGTGAATGGGGATGATGTGGAATTTGTCCTGGGGACATCAGCTCTGGAAGATGAGAGCCAGGGAGGAGCACTTGGCCTTCAGCACCGAGCTGTTGGGTTTTATCTCCTTGACTTTGGCCAGTGTGACGCGGTGGACTTGGAGGATGAGAAGGACGATGTTTACCAGGCATTCAAAGGGGCAATGGTCACGGGCGACAACCAGCTCTTCATCCCGCACTTCCAGAGAAGCCGGGATATTTTTGAGTCTTTCAGGGGCGGGTATATTGCCGCTGCCGAGGTGATCATGGATGAGAAGGGAATCAAGAACAAGTTTGATGCCGTGGAGTTTATGCGAGAGTATGAGGAGTATGCGGAGGACTTTCTCTATTAGATGGAGAATTTTTGTTTGCTTGTGATTGGTACGTTAGCATACGGCATCCAAGACTTGTTGAGTACTTGGACAACAAGTCCCATGCATAATCAATACATTGAGCTTCTTTACCAAAGCGCGGCGCTGAAGGTCGTGAATGCGACGAGACATGGCGGCCGCGGCTGTCGCAGTGATACCAGTTCTCCAGACTGTTGCCGGGACTCGAATGGCGAACTGAAAGCCATCATTGAATTCTAAGGATCATACGACCCTGTTACACGGTGGTGGGCTGATACAGACGTGGTCCGCAAGCCGCCGGTTCTGACCTGGGCTACAAGCGTGATAAGTGAACTTTCCGGCATGTCCAAGAGCGGTCCGAAGAGCAATCCGAGGAATTAGGCGTCCCCTTCCTGATCACTCTTCACCGATATGATGGAAGAAGTGGTGTGGTGTCTGCAGAAGTCGGCTCGATTGGTTAGGTAGTTGACGAAAGTGAAACGGCACTGATGGCAATGATCAATATTTGCTTTTAATTAGGTACGTACCATGACTGGTCATCTTTTCAGTTCCTTGTGTTATTTCCGCAAAAGTCATCTTCTTGCAAGGCACTCAGGGGCGTGAATAGGGAGACGGGATGGAAAGAGATTAAAATATTATGCCCCACCTTCCCTCGGCCACTTTAGCACTTCTCGCCAGCTCATCATCGCCTCCGTCCTTGCTCCTCGGCATGATTCCACCGACACAAAGACAACAGAGAAAAAGGAAGGTTAGCAGACAATTATGGACCCTAACGACATGGCAGCCATCGTAAAGACGCTGCGCGAGCACGCGCTCGCTGCGCAAAGCGTACGCGTGGCGCCCGACACGATGGTTGACGGCGAGCACCAGGCCGTGCTCGTGCGCGCCATCGGCAACGTGCTAGCAGCCGAAGAAGCGGTCTTCACCTTTGCGCAGATCATCGACGGGCTGCCGACAGCAGACGTCGCCTGGGACCGGCTGACCCATCACTTGACGGGTGACCACCCGCTGGACGAGCACGAGGAACTCTGCCCCGGCGCCATGGACAAAGCGCGCGAGCTGTGCGGGCGGTGGCGGACCGAGATGCTGGCGTTTGATCCCAAATTGCTTCGAGCCTTTTGCGCCGCTACGCCGGGCTCGCCGGCCTTTGAGACGCGGCTTTTCGAGCTCGTCGCCGTCGCTGTGCACCAGTTTGCCGCACTGGTGTACCAGCTCGACTTGCGCTTGCACCGCGGCGATGTTGACGCTGTCGTGCAGTGGGTGGACCCGCTGCCAGCCGACTACACGGGGCCCGTGCTGGAGAACACACTACCGCCAACCGTCTTTTACCACTCGCTTTACACAGCCGCGGATGTGTACCCCGAGGGTATTAGCGATATGGTCGGCTATTGGGCCGAGGATCGCATTTTTGGCGGCGTCGTCGTCTTCGACCGCCGCGCCGAGGAGGCCGACGCCACCCGCCCGACCAACGTGTACCTGCACCCAAACCGCAAGTCCGTCACGGGCCACGTCACGCAGCTGCGGGACGAGCAGCAGCGTGCCTTGGTCGATTATCTGCTGGCTGAGAACCCCACCACATCCACCTGCCCGCTCCCGATTCTCGTCGACAGAGAGAACCGCGAACGGGTGGCTCCCGAGGTCTCCATCATTAAGCACAGCATCTTTCGCGACGTATGGGAGCGGAAGCCGCTCACCACTATCGAGATGGACGTTGCCGTCCGGCGGCCGCGGCGGCAGATCGACCATCCCGAGATCTTCGACACGATGCTGTATTCCAACATGGTGCTCGGCAATCAGCTCTCCGAGGGCTTGATGAGAAGGGTCGAGAGCGGAGAGAGTCCGGTATACGATCCGGCCATCAGGGAACGCGTCATACAGGAGCTTGGAAAGGTGGAGGCCAAGAAGGAAGCGGAGCGGGAGACTGAGGCACCGCCGCAGATGCGAGTGGCCAGGGAGGAAAACGAGACAACAGGTAGCCGAGACGACGGCGGGAGGGAAAGCAGCCCGGAAGAAGGCCCCAAGAAACGGGAGGCTCATGCCGGGCAGGACGACCGAGACGGACCCAGCAAAGCGGACGACGAGGAGCGCAGGAAACGGAGGCGCGAGGGGTAGGATATATACCTGCCCATGCACAGCAAGTTCACCACATAAATACCGTATTATTCCATAAAATTGGCTTTTACACGGAGACCGTGCACGCCTCGACAGGTTTGTTAGAGACCTTGCGCAATGCTGTAAGCTGGCCTGTGTTAGCTGTACAGACCCCTATTTTAATGCTGTAAAGGCCTTACCAAATACAGCCTATGGCGTATTTATCGTGTAAGGAGCGCCTGATAGCTTTGCGCCTCTGATAAACCTATTCAGGCGTGCACAGTCTCTGAGGAAAAGCCAGTTTTGCGGAATAATTAACGGTAATTTCCTGGCCAACGCCTTTCTTATGTTGGCCCAATCGGCACATAAAATCCAAACGTTTTCTAACATCACTTCCCAAGGGCTAATTACGGCCCAAATGCCCGACGCCAAAGATCACGAGCACTCTTTTTGTTCTCACCCTCCTCAGGTGTCAAACTTCCCTCCCTCCTCCTCGGAGACGGCTCCCTCCGAACCGCATCGGGGCTATCACCAGGATTACCCTCAGTGGACCCAGACCCCTCCACGCCTTCAACGCTGCTCGAAGACTGGCTGGTACCAAGCCCGCTGTCATGAAAGGACTCCTCGAGCTCATCCATCTCCTCCTCCCCCGGACTCCCTTCCACCAGAGGGCCTTGATCCCTCCATAACAGGGGAAAGCGGTGGCTGTGGCCGAAGAGAACGGCTCCACGTGGATGTTCATTCAAGCCCGCGGGACTCTTGAGCTTTCGACTGAACAGCTTGGGGAACGATGAAGGGACCAAGACTTGCACCCTGTCGGATTTGGTTGAAAATGGGGAAGTTGTCTTACACTGGCACGCTTCAAACGTTTTGTCAGGGGAGTGCCAGTAAATGTCGTCGACTAGACGATACGGTGCTGTGGCTTTACTTCCACGCCTCTGAAGAATCTCTTGCAGCTCCGAGACGCAGACGGCTAGATGGTCCCGGCCTTTGGGTACTTCGATGTTGAGATCGCAAGTGTTACACGGAGGCGTGCCGAGTTGAGTTGGGCGGAAGAGGTCACCGAAGCCCGAGCCAAAGAGTGTAATGGCGTGAACTGCACGTGTGAAGTCGACCCATCCTTTGCCAGTGGCTCGTATATTGGTGAAGCGGGGCCACATGGGATCCTCGTCTGTTGCAACGTCCATAAAGTCGAAACCTTCGAGCCGCCTGCGGAGTGTCTTGGTGACTTTGAATCCCACCCCGTCTTGAGTGGAAGCGTCGACCTGATGCGCGATTATTTGCTCCAGGATATCGCAAATGCCCTCGATGCGTTCCTGGAGGGTATAATTGCTCCTTGTTGTGTTGATGACGCTCAACCGGGCACCGGATTTGCTTGTTGATGTCTCCTCTCGGGTGCTTTCTGGTTTTGCATAAAGAGGAAGGCCCAGGTTGGCTTGGTTGGTCAACACGAAGATGGATGCCGATTTACCTGTCCTAGCATCCGGAGACTCTTGCAGAAGTGTTTCATCAAACACAGACAGGCTCTTAAACGGGTCGCCGTCGTTCTTGTCATGGTGCAGAGACGTGCGGACGAGGTGAAGCAGCGCTGTGGCGCCATCTATTATCCAGGCCCTACGGTCAACAACATCGTACAGAATCACCAGCTTCTTGGAAATCCACTTCAACCGCATAATGTAGTCGCTGCGGCCTTGCAGCCTCGCCGGTCTGTCTCTTTTGCCGAGGATGCACGACACACCGCCCGTGATGAACATGCCGCCAACGATGGTGACCTTTTCGAACGCGCAGCCAGGGCGTGGCCGTTTCAGCCCTGACCAGTCGATCTGGTAGTTTGCGTCCCGGGTGCCTGCTCCCAAAACGTCGGTCAACTGCTGCACTCATTCAGGGGTTGCCGGGATTCTTGTTCTTACCGGCGCAGTTGTCAACATGGCTACTCCATCCCAAGATGTGCCTTGACCGTTCTAGATCGCTGACGCTGAGGTCATCAGGATATTGTTGCAGACAAGCCATGACTCTGGGATCCGAGTATGAGACGTAATCGTCGTCCTGGCCATGACCCGAGACGAGATGCCAGTACACAAAACCTCTCCGTTTTCGAGTCGGGACCAGAACGGCCGAGTACCCCTTGATGAGGAACTTTCCCCCAAAGATGCTGATCTTGCTGGTCCCGACAAGTTGGGCCATGATGTTGAGTGGGGCCTCCATGCCCGTGTTGGGCTCGTCCTGAAGCGGTACGCAGAATCCCGAGACTTAAACTGGCCGTCCAAAAAGCCCTGTCCAGCACTCTCCAGTACGTGCTGGGTGGGTATAGTTAATATCTCGGGCCTGGAGCGTCCCGGTCCACAAGAAGACCTTGTCCCCGTTTATCTTGCAGTTGGGATACGCCTGCGCGAGACTGCCATCTCGCTCTGAGGAGCCGAGCGCAACACTGAGGAAGGCGATCACTTCGCCAACCTCGGCCAGAGAGTATGGACAACCTTTGGCGATTATTTCATGGTGAATCCGTGCACCAGACTCCTGCAATTGGCTCGTCTGCCCGTTCCTCTCTCCCCATAGGCTCGTTCCGTCGAAGAGGTTGCCTGCGGCTTGAAAGTTAGTAACTCTACTGGGTCAGGTAACTAAGTTGAGGTGGGCAAATGGACTTCGAAATACCAAGTCAAAAACGGGAGACTTACCAAGACAGAACTGTTCTCCCCGAAGTAGCGATCTGTAAATATCCAAGACAACCGGTCCCATGTCGGGCCACACTTTCTCCACGTACTGCTTACACGTGGTTGCCCAGGTATGGCCGGGAGTTCCCGCGAGAACAAGAACGTTGTCGAAGACCTCGGGCGCCGGCACGTCATACTCTTGAGCTAGGAACGTAACAGGAAGCCGAAGTTTGAACGTTAAGACGTAAGACGGGGGTGGCATCCCGCACACGACAACGGCCGGCTCGGGGTAAAGTGCCGAGACAATGGCGTTGCGGATTCCCAGCTGACTGCATGGATGGATTTCACCTGGCATTCCAAAGTCGATCTCCCGGCGCACAGAGTTCAAAAGCCATGAAAACGCAGGGGATTGCAACAACACGTCCCTGTACTCTTGAAGTCTGGGAAAGAAATCCGGATGTCCAATGTCGATGCCGTCGTCCCACGACACCGTGTTGGTTGATGCAAGAACGTGTTTATGTTTCTGACCGTTCCAGAATGCAGGATTTTCAACCAAGTCCGTCGGTCGTGTGTTGTCTGCATCGAATTCTGGGTCTTCCGAGTCGTCGAAAGAGAACTTGAACGCATTGATCATCGCGTTCGCAATTTGGCTAGGTAAATTTACATCAGTCTGCCAATAGCAATCACTTAACCAGCACCATTCAAGTTGGTAGGAGCTCACGTTGAGTATTTGTGCACCACATGCATCAGCCGCGATTGGATTTCTTCTGACGGATCATGGCCAATCTTGAACGCAAACGCTTCGAGTATGGTCGGCAAAGCGTTGATGAGGGGCTTGAGGCGGTCGGCGGGAACGATTCGCGGCAAAGCAGCTGATATTTCGGCGGCAAACTCGGAGATTTGCTGTTGGAGAGTGGCGTTCTTCATGACCAAAGTGCTCGACGCCCCAGGCTCACTGGGTGCGTGCGTTGGCCGGCCGTGGTCTGTTCTCGTGCGGGAAAACATTGGTTGGAACGAATCATACGAGTCTGTGAGAGTGTCCGAATTGTCTTGATTTGGCAATGTCCATTGTTTTCGCGGTAGATCTAGGGCTGGTGTTGCGTATGTATCTGCATTCGGATTCGATGCCCAAGGAGATTCCAGGTGGTCAAGAGAATGTCCGAGATTCGGGTGCTCCAAGATCGGGGTTTGAAACGCTGCAGGTGAAAGCAACCTCTTCAACCTGCCGTGAGGTTCAACGGCGGCTGAGGACGCCGAACCAGCGGCTGTCGGGCTTTGCGTGTCCCGTGCGAACGTGGCCACTTTATCACCCGCGGTCTGATCGCTGCAGGACGTCAGATTCTCGACGAGGGGATGAAACGCAGTGAATGACGATAGGTACACTTACTGCCTCTGCTGGTGTCGTGCAAGCAAATCAGGTCTGTAGAAGGCCCTTTTGCAGCCTGGATACGTGCACGCGGATGGAGCCTGTTGGTGATTCAGCTGGTGGCGCCTGGAGTTGAGTGGAGGCCAGTGTCAGCCCAAGTGAAATGTCTGGGAAGGTGCGTCTTTGCAAAAAGATTAGAGGCATGTACCGTAAGTGCTCCGCGCGAGTGAACGTCTACTGTGCCGTTAGCGCGACTTCCGTTCTCCGAGTCAAACGAATGGCAACTGAACCACTTCAGACCTTTGCCGGTTTGCAAATGTCGCAGACGTGCAAGGGAACGCCTTTATTAGCCCTCGATACCCGACCCGTAATGGGCGTCAACCTCATTGGCAATTCCGACGTCGCCGACACATGGTCTGGAGTGGGCTGTGTGAGTGCTGAACCCGGGTGCTCGCCCTGGAGCCCGGTCCCGGCGGGGACGGGCGTCTGATAATCCATCGCTCAAGATTGCGATTGCCTCGATCGTCACAACAGCGGATTCGGTTTCGATGTCGCAGAGATGGTTGAGGTGGGTGGAAAGTCGGGCATTAAAAGCACAGAAAGCGACCCCTGCGCGGGGCATTTCTTCACTTCCAGGTTCTTATGAGGGGCTGTGCAGCACAATGCATGTGGCCTGGCCTTCGGGCCAATAGACAACGCATGGTGTGCTTCACAGCCCTGTTGGGCAGAAAAGGTACAACTCTGATGTATCTCAGAGCCTGCTCAGGCTCAACTTCTCATGGAACGCTCTCGCTACCTACCCAGGAAGGCAAAAACAAATACTTGGCTAGAATGCCCCGAATGGATCACGAGCCATATGCACCCCAACTCTGCCTCCACCTCCCATTCCCGCCCTTCTCCTCCGGCCTGATCGGCGCGTAAAACCCAAACCTCCCCTGCGGATCCCACTTTTCCTTCAACGCCCTGAGCCTCTCCAACCGCCAGGGCTCCTCCCCATACACCTCCTCCAGCTTCTCATCCCCAAACGCATAGTTGACGTACGTCCTCTGCGGCAGTCCGCTTCCGTCCACCATGGCCTTCCGCATGGCTTTGGAGGCGGCGACGATATCGGGGGAGTACGACGCGTTGGTGTAGCCCCAGATGGGGGATCTATCACATGTTAGCCACCGAGATGGGGAAAAAGGGGAAGCGTGAAAACGTACACAAGCAACGGCGTCCCTCTCCACGGAATAGCCGTATCCCGATCCGCCACCCTCGTAGTCGCCTGCTGAGAGTACCCTTCTACAAAGTAAACTGCCGTCGGGGCGATGTCAGGGTACTTCTTCACGATGCCGTTGAACAAGTCGAAAACGGTACGTAGAGAAGTGGAGTTGTATTCTGGGACGTATACACCCATCATGTGTCGGTACATCCCCTTGGCGCAGGCAAACGTGCTGGATTCGTCGACTCTCATGAGGGAAAAGAGCTCTGGGTAGGCGAAGGAGTCGTATGTGTGGTTCCAGGCTGGGGAGAGGGCGTTGAACGGATCGGCGAAGGGAGCGAGGAGGGAGGGTGGGCCCGGGTGGATGAAGAGCATGGAGACTACGGACTGTGGATGGTGTTAGTACTGGATCTGGAAGCATGGAAGAGGAGCTTACATTGACAGGATCGATGTCCGGACGCCGCAAAAAGGTATGCCACAGGATGAGCTCCGCAGGGTGATCCTCTTGCGAGATGAAGCTATTCGCAAGGTCAAAAACCTGCTCGAGCTTGTCCTCGGTGAACACAAGATTGACCATCGACCAGGTGGGAATGGAGTCGTAGATCTTGTGCTTGACGCTCGTGACGATACCGAAGTTGTGCCCGGCACCACGAAGCCCCCAAAACAGATCTTCATTCGAGGTTGGCGACGCCACAACCGCCGTGCCGTTTGCAAGGACAACACGGGCCTCGAGGATCTGATCGGCTGCACGGCCAAGGAGACCTTGCAGAAAGCCATGGCCGCCACCGAGCACGACGCCCATGATGCCGGTGCACAGACAACCGCCAGTGACTGTCGTCTTATCGTGGGTCCAAAGATCTCGCATGACTTCACCGCTGGTGAGGCCCGGCTGGAGATCAGCGTAGTCGCCGGTGGTGCTGATTTGTATGCTTTTCATCCTTCTGAGGGAGATGGCGATTCCATTCTGCATCTTTGCCAGCGTTGTGGTGTGACCGTGTCCGCCATTGACGGCCAGAAATGGGAAAGAGCGGTTGTTTGCGAATCGAATCTAGATGTGTGAGCGAAGCAACAAGCAGAGTAATTCCGCTTCTCACTTACAACCGTAGAGACATCTCCCTCGTTTGCGACTTCGACGACAGCTGAATATGTCGGCCTCGAGTATTCCTGCCATCTTTCATGATCGGACATCAGCGGGTTGTCGGGCAGAATGAGGGCTGCATCGTAAGAAAGCTGTGAGGCGAGGTCGGTGAAGACATGAACTTCGCGATTTGCGAGCGTGCCAAGTTCCGCGCCTGTGATAACTCTAGCAGCGCTGCTAGCAGCCATCAAAACGAATGCCTGGACTCTCATCTTGGCGGTGAGTGATTTCCGGTGGACAGATGTAGAGAAGCAGGATCTTCGTTGCGATGGGTTGTGAGGAAGCAACCATGGCTGACGCGGGTCACAAAATATAAATCCCACCGCAACCTATATCACTTCACCTAAGCGTCGTAGTAGTGAATGGGATCTAGGGTATCAGCCAACGGCACAGTTCTTTGTTGGTTCCACAACACCCAATGAGGCGCCGTTATATGTCGTGACACAAAACCCGATGATATCACTCGCCGCTGGTCTTTTCTACCCTGCGTTGGAGGCTGCGGGTGAAATGCGAGACAAATAATAGGCTAACATCCCGAGAGGCGCTCCGATCGTCAGCGTTAGTGGTAGTGAACAATGGTATGGCCGTAGCGGGACCCCCGAATCGCCATTGTGAATTGTGCCGAAGCCAGTGACTCGGGCCGGAGAGCGAGACGTGTCGGTATCGCTTTTCATCCGGACCCCAACCCCACCCTGAGTGAATTGCAGATGAGTGAAAAATTCGGATGCTCCGTGATATTAATCGCAAATGCTCGCTCAAAATGACTATGCGGTATCCAACTGCAGCTTTCTGACTTACTGATTCCCCGGCCTCAACTCTGCCGAGGCCCCGAATATCTCCGCCGCCTGAGGCCTACGCTTTCTGTGCAAAAACTGACACTCTGAGCACCGGAGAGGTTAGTTTCCAGTCACAACATCCAATGAGGGACAAACTTACGAAACATAGTACGGGTGCTTCGACCGATCCCTGAGCTCCTTTCTCATCTTCTCGATGTACACATGCGCTTCCTCCGCAGTCCACCCATGAACCTGCGTCAGCAGATACAACGCAAATCCCTCGAGTCCCGCCTCCGTCGCAGCCAAGTTGTAGTTGCCAACATTCTTGAGCTTCTTGTCGGCAGGCCACGATCCAATCGGCAGCTTCAACCTCTTCTCCTGGAGATCCTGGAACCCTGCCTCCTTCAACAGGCCAGGCGCTTGCTTCATCGTCTCGAACGTGCGTCCGGTCTTCTCGCCGGCCTTGTAAAAGATGGGTCCCCATTGGTGGAACGGCGAGTCCGGTCCCAGGGAGGCGTCATCTGCCAAGACGGCAACTTCGTAATCAGAATGCTCGATCCAGCCTCCCGGTTTCAATACACGGTAGGCCTCGCGGTACACGGCGCCCCAATCCTCGATGGCGCCCAACATCAAGCGCAGGTGGATGTAATCGAAGTGGTTATCGGGATAGGTCCAGGGAACTTGCGAGGCGTCGTCGATCTCAAACTTGCAGTTCGGGGGAACCCATGCCGGCTGGGTAGGCGAGAGGTCGGTGCCGATGACGGAGGTTTCGGGATACTCGTTGGCAAAGTCGATGGCCCAGATGCCGGTGCCGGTGCCGACGTCGAGGACGCGCTCTGGTTTGGGGCCCAGGGGCGCGAAAAAGAGGGCATTGTCCATGGCGAGCAGGAGCATCACGTGGCTGCGGCGATGTCAGTACTTGCGAGAGATAAGAGGGACTGGAGAAGTACTTGAGATCGAGGTGCTCCTTTTGCAGCTCATCGTTGGGGCCCCAGTAGTCGCTCCCAGACTTGAAGTTGTTGAAGGTGCGGCCGTGCAGTTTGCGATATTCCCAGATGCTGTCGGTCAGGGAGGCGGTGGAGCTTTGGCTGGGTTTCGGTCAGAAAATATGGCTTCTCAGAAGGACGGGTATCTTACGTGTCTTCCTCCACGCCGTCGCCTTGCAGATATGCTTCACTGGAGTCGACCGCAATGGCCTCGTTTCCGGATTGCGCCATGTTGAGAGTGTTGAGCGGAGTATCTTGGGAAGTGTTGTTGGATCCCGACGATGGCGGGGACGACGGAAATGGGACGGGACGAGGACGGGAGCATCCTCTTTTAGGGCGGGCTGTCAGGGACTTTGTGCGGAGCAGTCAAGGTCAACGGGCCGGCCCCCTGGCTTCCGGAGGTCAGGTCGCGTGGTGGGATGCGAACGGCCCCGGACTGAGCCCTGTGTTACCCGAGCCAATCGTGGGGGTAGCGGGGACGTGGGCGCCAAAGTCCCAAGCGAGCTTCTTGCTCGTTTTGGATCGTGGGCCCCATCGTTCTGCACAAGCGGCGCTGCGACACCGCAACGCCATGGGACTTTGGATCGACACAATTGGCCGCTAGTGATGCAGGTATGCAAATCGCGCAAGATGGCATCCATCGCTCAAAACAATGTCAAATGGGAGATGGGTAGCGCAGAACTGAAAATCTGGGCAACTGGAAAATGGGGGAAAGGAAAGCCAGACCTCCTGCCCCAAAATGCCCGTCTTGCGAAATCGTGCACGGGCCGTTTTGCGGCACCAGCGGCAAGAGATACTGGACTGACTGGCAAGAGCCCTCAGCCGCATCACCAACCGCTGGAGCCTGGAATCGACACCAGAAAGCCTGACCCCTCACCTGGAGCTCGATCTCATCCCTCAGTCGTGCTCCATATCTGCCACATCGTTGGGTCGATCCGTGCCAGTTTTACCACCTACCGACGGCCGCGCCGAGACAATATCCTCGCTGACCGATCATAAAGAGTGAAAATGCGCCTTCTCAATTCAGCGACTGGTCTCATGCGGGACTTTGTCTCGGACGACGACATGCCCGACTACGCCATTCTCTCTCACACGTGGGAATCCGATCAAGAGATCAGCTTCCGGCAGTGGGAGGACCGCCAAGCTTTTGACATCAGCCACAAGACCGGTTTTGTCAAGATCGAAAGGTTCTGCGCTCAGGCAGCGCGCGATGGATTCGAGTGGGTCTGGGTTGACACGTCCGTCTTTTCGTGCATACAAGAGTCCGGGACTAGTCTGACTTGTGCAGATGCTGCATCGACAAGAGCAGCAGCGCTGAGCTGTCGGAAGCCATCAACGCCATGTTTCGGTGGTATCGCAACCCGGCCGTCTGCTATGTCTACCTCTCAGATGTCCCCACATCTTCCGGAACAGCAGGCATGGCCGCCTCTCGGTGGTTCACTAGGGGTTGGACCCTGCAGGAGCTCATAGCCCCGATAGAGGTCCGCTTTTATTCGTCAGAGTGGGAGTTCATCAATACCAAGGCCAATCTTCGCGACGTTATTTTCGAGATTACCAACATCAACCCGGAAATCCTGACAGGTGGAGACCTCGAAACCATCAGCGTGGCTCGAAGAATGTCCTGGGCATCCCAGAGAAAGACATCTCGGATTGAGGACACTGCGTATTCCCTGTTGGGGATTTTTGATGTCAATATCCCCCTGATCTACGGAGAAGGCAAAAAGGCTTTTCACCGCCTCCAAGAGGCCATCATGCTCAAGACTCACGACCAGTCACTTTTTGCGTGGGGAAAACCGGCAGAAAAAGTCTCGGGACTCATCTCGGAAGACCAGTATCTCGGCCTGGAGCCAATTCCTTGGAAGTCACCAGCTAAAAGGCAGCCGCTTTTGGGATTGTTCGCCGACAGCCCTGAACTGTTTCGGTTCTCCAGCGAGATCGAGCCTGCTCATCGATTCTCGCACGAGCTTCGACGGAGTCACCCGCCAAAGTTGGTCAGCGGCGGAGTTCTTTTGGGGTTGGTGACTCAGCGCTCTGTGCTTTTGGCATCGCACCTTGACAAGCCCAACCTAACAGTTCCCATCTTCGCAACAATTGCCGCGCTAATTTGTCGTTTCGGGTCCTCTGAAGACAAACTCGTAGGTCTGGTGCTGCAGGGATGGGGTTGCGGTTACTGTGCCCGGACGCCGGAGTTGCTCGTTCTCAGTGACGTGCCAGTAAGGAATCAGTTTTTGACAAAAATGGTGCGGGAACACCACTTCATGCTGGAACGCCCTCTGCGTCTCCAGAGTCGAGACGTTGTTTTTCGCCGGGAGTCCTTGAGTACAGCCTTCAGACACAAGAGCCTCTCCTTTTCGCTGACTCCAAATGGTCACTCTAGCTGGCGCAGAGTTTCCTGGGGAGAGTATGACTTCATCCTTCGGCTTCCCTACGGCTCAACAAGCCAAGAAACCTTTGGCTACGAGTACTGGATCGGTCCCGGGGCAAGCATTCGCATGTCTGTGGGATTCCGGAGGCTCTGTGGGAGAGGCGACATGAAACTTGGGCCTCTCGTCGTAGAGGTATCTTTGCCCGGGTCACAGAGCAAAAGCAACAAACAAAGCTATGTCGACAATAAAGCCCCAATGGATGATCGAGCAGATGCGACTTCCATGCCTCAGAAACACAGTCGTGTCATGAAGATTCCCTGCGACTCATGGATATTGGAGGACGATGCTCTCCCTAGGATCTGTGTCATGGTGGAAAGACGGAATTTAGACGATGGGAAGGGCGGAGCCATTGATGTCATCGATCTTTTCATCCATCCCGAAGGACCAGAAGCTGATCGAGCGAAGGAAGCAGTCATGGCACTAGAGCGTCGTGCGAAGTCAGCTCAGCTAAGTCTGGCTGATTAGTACAGTACCAAGCACTTTCTCAGTACTTGGCTGAAGGGCGAGGCGCCGCGATGCCAGACGAGACTTGTCCGTCACAATCTCCCGGATCATGTCCGCATCCATCACCAACGCCCAGAGTGATCTGACTAATGCACTAGCCGGCGTTGACGCGCTTCGGGAAGGGAAAATGCTCAGAAGACAAGACGGTGCAATCTCCTGGTTTGTGGGCTAGGCTGGGAAAAGATACTGTATTATTCCAAAGAATTAGCTTTTACTCAGAGGCCGCGCACGCATCTCCGGGCTTATCAACGGCCTTACGCAAAACCATTAAACTCTCTTTACACTATAAAGAGGCTCTGGGTTATATCTGGTAAGGAGTTTACACTGCCAAAATTAGCCTCTGAGCAACCAACACAGGCCACCCTACGGCGCTGCGTAAGGCCTCTGATAAACCTACCAAAGCGTGCATAGTCTCCGAGTAAAAGTCAGTTTTATGGAATAATACCCCGGTACCTAGCCGGGGAAGAAGCGTCGACGCGCCTCGTGAGGTGAATCTTTTCCGAGAACGCGGGATTTCACTAGACTCTGTCTCGAGGTTGCGATCAGAATCGTATTTTCTTCGAAGTTGCTCGGACAGGGTTGACAGAGAGCAGGTTGCGGGGTCTTGACTTGACGCACAGCCAACTTGGGTCGGGCTTCAGCGTGAAAGCCCCTGATGACAACAACTTTGAGTAAACAATCGCATTGTGGTTTGGCATAACGCCTAAGTCCGATATGCGGCCAAGATTCTTACTGGTGAGACAAACTTCTCTGATGTGATAGAACACAATGTGCGAATGTGCGTATCCAAGGGTCTCGATGACCCTATCACTTGGGTGGATGCTACCCACACCGCAACGATGCGAGGCGCCCAACCATACCCCTGAGAAGACGACCCCAAAGCAGTCAGAAGAATGTAAGAAGCTTAAACTCAGGTACGAGCGTCCAGATATGTGCCCATGCACGTGCCATGCTCGCCGATACTCACTAAATCCGATCTTGGCTTGTCGCAGTGTCGTCAGCACTTGCAACGCACATTGCTGGCGGCGATGCCCGTGGCGGGTGCGTGGCCCGAATCATCGCCAATTTGGCGGCGAACGGTGCAGCGCTAAGCCTGGAAGGGCGGAATTCCAGGGGGGTTACACCGAGAGGCAAAAAAGGTGGTTTACTTGAAGTGGAATGGACGGGGGTGGAAATAATCGCATTCGGGAGCTCGTAAGAAGGGCGGCCCGGCTGATGATTGGTGAGAATTTGATAACGACGGTTGGGAGAAGCGGGATGGCTGGTGCATTTGGACAGTCCCCACATGCCCTTTCCATCGGTTCCAGACGTTTTACCTGGAACCAACATCCACAACGCCACCTCTACGCTAAGTTTTAGAGATCAAAACCGCCGCGATACCCGGACTTGGTCGCTTCTCGCACCTTCCCTGCTGCCGTCGACACTGTCGTGAGTGACGTTTTGGCCAGCGAGTCGCTCAAGATGTTGGGCCCCATCTTGGTGACGGCATTGCTCGTCCTTGGCACGTATCTCGTCCGCAAGATCCGCTGGGCGCGTCTTGAACAGTACAAAAGCATTCCGCAAATCAAAATCGACGGAGTATGGGGCCACCTCAAGTTGATGGGCGAGCTGATGGACGCTCGGAGGGAAAACGCTCACCCGGGTATGATCCATCCTCATTCCACCGCATTGCTCCCTGTCGCTAACTTAAGCCGCTGCTAGATGAAATCTTCGTGCAGATGAACGAGCAGCTGGGTCGGCCGGGAATCTTCTTGGTTGATACCCGGCCGATTTCCTGGGCCCTGCTGGTGATTGGCGACCACCAATTGGCGGAGCAAGTCTCGAAATCATCGAAGCTTCAGTCATGGTCGACTCCCAAGTCTCCGACCGTCCAAGACATCAGCCACGTCATCGGAAGCCAGTCCCTTCTCATCCAAGAGGTAAGTTCCGGCCCGAAGTCCTTCGTGCAGGCCAACGCTGACCACACAAAGGGGGAGAAATGGAAGCAGTCGCGGAAGATGTTCAACCCGGGCTTTGCCCCGAATCACATCCTTACCATGCTCCCTTCCATCCTGGCCAAGGTGCCGCGGTTCATTGAGTTGCTGGACAGGCGTGTGGAGACGGGGGAGGTGTTTCCTTTGGCTAAGCCCATCATCAACCTGACGTTCGATATCATTGGCGCCGTGATCTTGGACCTGGATGTCGACGCCCAGCACGATAACGATGGGGATCGAGGCCAGTTGATCCAGCTCTTCGAGAAGCTATCCCAGTCGTACACAGGAAAGGCTGTTGACCTCCCACGGTTCTTGAGCCCGAGGCTTGAGTATCGTCGGTGGCGCATCGCCCGCAAAATCGACGCTATCCTGGGACCCATTATCCGCCAGAAATTCGCTCAGCTTCAACAGTCAAAGTCCACGGGACGCACAGTGCTGGATCTAAGCCTCCAAGGAGTCGATGAGTTGACCGACCACCATGTCAGTCTGGCGTGCGATCAAATCAAGACGTTCCTCTTCGCAGGCCATGACACGACGGCGATTCTCCTGTCCTGGACCTTTTATGAGCTTTCCCGGGCACCTCATGCCCTCAAGGGCGTGCGGGATGAGCTGGACAGCCTGTTCGGACCGGACACGGACCCAAAAGCCGTCATGGCCCGGTTTTTGGCACCGGGAGGAGAGGACCTGGTCAATCGCATGCCGTACATCTCGGCAGTCCTGAAGGAGTCGCTGCGTCTTCACCCACCCGCGGGAACTGCGCGAATGGCCCCCAAGGGAACCGGGCTCACGCTGCGCATGCCGAACGGCGACGATGTGTGCATCGACAACATGATTCTCTATCTCTGTGGGCACCTCATTCAGCGGGACAAGAGAGTCTATGGCGACACGGCGGACGACTTCGTCCCGGAGCGCTGGTTGGGCGACTCAGATACGTCTGAGAAAACAAACGAGGATTCTTCGGATGCCAAGGGAGACAAGAAGATTCCCGCCAGTGCGTGGCGACCGTTCGAACGCGGCCCACGTAACTGCATCGGCCAAGAGTTGGCGAATATCGAGGCACGCGTGATTGTGGCCGTCGTTGCGCGGCGCTTCGACTTCGTCAAGGTGGGGCTCGGCGAGTTCGACCTCGACAACAAGGGCCAGCCAATGCTCGACGAAAAGGGCCAGTACAAGGTGAAGTCGGAGCTCTATCAGGTACGCTCAAGTTGCGCCCGCCCATGTTGAGGGCACATCGGATAGCGGGACCGAGTGAGAACTGACAGTCTGCAGACCATCCAGGTGACAGCCAAACCGGTCGACGGAATGATGGTGAAAGTCAAGCTGACGCCACAGGCGGCCGGGTCGTCGTGAGTCGTTGGAATGAGGGATGGGCGCAAAGGCCGAAAGGTTGCATGGAGAGGGAGGGCGAACGGCGGTGTTGGATTTTGCACGTCTGCTCGGGGCAAGCAATGTTGGCGGGATGGACGGCGCTCCTTCCAAGTTTTGGTTGGTGTCAAAGTGCTGCCAGCGGATGAGCGGGCTGCACGCCGGGTGGCACTGGGAGCCTTCATTTCCACTTCGGAGCCCGAAATGCGGCAGGTATTGCCATTTCGTTGACCGGGAGGAGAAAAGATATTTGCACGTTCCATTGATGTGTAATTTTGACGGATTTTGCTGAGGTGTTATCGTGGCCAGTCTCCTTGCCTCATCAGCCAGCCGATGAGGGAAGACCCGCCGGGCTTGCTTTACCTCTTTGGCTGCGAAGGGCGCACCATGACATCAGAATGGTCTGTGACAGCGCGGCTGGCCTTTTGGTCGCCGCAGACCGAACCGCTCCATTGGTTTTCCCGGAGATCATCCCCATGACTTTTCGCAACCGAAAAGGCGCGGGGGTGGATGCGGTCGTGTGCGGCTCGCAGCTTGCCCCCAAGCTCCTGTCGCATCGTGATGGGTCTTGGCCCTTTTTTTCGGTCTACCCAGCGGCGCCCACTCACTTTTTCCCCTCCAGATCCCGCGACCTTGGGGTTATCGTCGATCTTATCCGCCAACAACGCTTCCTGCATAAATACTGCCCTGGAACATCCTCACCTACAACACACAAACACCGAAATGGTCTCTAAAAAACCGGAAAATTATGCTACAGACGATCGCCGCCAATCCTGCAAGGTCTTGACAACCTTTGGCGTGACATCCCTGTCCCACCGTCCATAATTTTCCCGATCCCGACTTACACCTCACGCGACCGCGCGCCGAACCGCCATGGACACTCCCGTCTCCCGCGAAACCACGGCGCTCGGCGCCAAGTTCGGCGAGCTCCACATCGGCATCAAATCCGCTCCGGATAGCCCGGATCCCACTGCCCTCAGGTCCCCGACAGCCCTGACCGTCACCGTCACCTCCCTCCCAACACCGCCCTTCTCCCCCTCGGCCGCCGTCGAGACCGCACCACCCTTCACCCTCGACCACCCCACCCCCGACCCAGAAACCACCCTCCCCGAGCCCCTCTTCCCCTCCCCTCCCCAACCCCTAGACACCTTCCCCCTCTTCCCCCTCCTCCCCGCCGAACTCCGCCTCAAAATCTGGTCCCTCTCCTTCCTCCCGCGCGCCATCGAGCTCCACGCCCAGCGCACGCACTACGCCGACTCGGACCGCTACACCGGCACGTCGGGAACCCCCCGCTGGCAATCCCAATCGCGCAACCCCGCCGCCCTCTCCGTCAACGCCGAAGCGCGCTCCGCCGCGCTAGAATTCTACACCATCGCGCTGCCGCTCTGCGCGCCCCGCAACGAACACCCCGGAAACACGCGCGACGGCGACAGGCTGCTGTACCTCAACCCCGAAGAGGACACGGTCGTGCTGCTGGGAGACCTGAACTACGGCCGGCTGACGACGCTGCTGGAGTGGTTCCGCAAGCAGGATGCGGCGTATTACAGCGGGCGGCGGTCGGGGCGGAGCCAGGGCAAGGGGAAAGGCGTGCGCAGGCTGGCGATGAGCGTGGCGCCGTGGTCGCATATGGTCGGGGCGGCGACGCTCAAGGCGTTTGCGCGTACCGTGTTTGCGGATGTCGAGGAGTTTGTGCTGTTTATATACAAGGAGCCGGTGCCGCCGGACGGATGGGGCGGAGGGCGGGTTGTCCTGGAGGAGGCAACGGCCGAGGAGGACGATGCGTATCGTCGGTATTTTGTCTTTGGGCGGGGGAAGCAGTTTCGGGAGGGGGATGGGTGGATTTCGGTCGGGAAGCGGCCGCTCAAGATTGCCGATATTCAGTTTCTCGAGGGGTGGTGAGGTCCGGCGGAGGGCGGAGGACGTCGGTCGAAGGTTGAGGCGCAGAGGAGCTGTACCTGCTGTGAAACTGTGAGGGACCAAAATAGTTTGGCAAGCACAAAATTGACACCCACTCCATATGGCCAAAGACATGTCTTGGATATTATACAGGTTAATACAGATATGCTGAGGGTCTATCATTACACCGTCTATGCTTGGAATCTCTTCAGCACCCTTTCCCGGGCTACTCGTGCGGCTACTTCGGCGCCGTGCTGCAACGATATCGCGCCAATGATGGCGTAAATGGTGGTGTTGAGGACCACGGTGATACCGGAACCCTCGAGGTTTTCGGGCTGTAAATCTCCTTGTTAGCACTTCTGCTAGCCCATCGCATGTCTCCGTGAAGAACACTTACCAGCCTCGGCTTCCACCTGATGACCTGCGGCAGCCCAATCTCCCTTGCCAGCTTGGCCAACTTGTCCATGTGAATAATATCTTGTGGCTGCCTTGCGTTCAGCTTGTCGACGTTTGCCAGCGCAGGGTGCTCGAAGGGCTCGCGGCCGTAGGGGTCGACGATGTTTACTTGGGGTAGCGAGTCTGCGGGAGTGACGAGGATGCTGCGGGTGGCCTCGAGCGCAAGTATTTGACGGCCTGTCGCAAATGATCGATTAGCATTCCCAACCGTAAACCTCAGCTGTCAATTGGCATACCAAAGTAGGCCAGCCGGGTGTTGAAACCTCTCCTCCCCTGGTCGAAGCTCTTGTGGGTGATGGCGAGCCACTTGATCTCCTCGGGCAGCATCGTTTCGCCGCCGGCGCCGAGGAAGCGCTTGTACATGGCGTCGAGGACCTCGGGCTTGTCGTTGCACTTCCATATCGACCTGTGGGCCTTCTTGGGGACGTTGATGGAGAAGGGCATCTTCATTCTCTCGGGGGTGTACGACCAGCGCGGCCGCTCGTTGTTTGCCTCGTCTTCTGCATCTTCGGATCGGCGCGACGATGATGTTGAGAACTGCCGCATTGGGGCAACCACCTGCCTCGCGACAGCCTGTGTCGGTGGTCTACATTGCCCTAATGACCTGCAGGCAGAGGTCAGGGCCGACCGCGAGGAGTTGAGCGCCATGGTGTCGAGGACGATGAAGTCGTGGTTCGTCGCTGCGGCAGCGACCTGAACGCTTCCGGACGGGATTTTTTTCGCGATCCGCTGCAGCAGCCAAGGGCCGGCGAATCTTCGGCACCTGGCGCACGGGCCGGTCCAGCTGTTTGGCGTGCCTGCCCCAAACCACACGACCCCACTTCCCACGCCAAGATCATCCCTGCATCGCCAACCGCGACGTCCCATTGGTCAATCACCTCGCGTGCCCCTCAGCAGTGCGCGGCCGTGTTCCTCGAAGCTTCAAGCTCAGCTCGCTCGGTGCATCGTTACAGTGCCTGCCGCATGCCGCGGACCTTCAAATGATTTTATTTCTTTGGTGTTGATCTTTTGCGCACTCGACCCAGTCCAATCCAATCCGACCCTGCCTTGCTCTCGCGCGACCAATGCAGCATGGCGACTGACAACTCGCTGCTTGGCAAGCTTGCCTCAGTGCTGCCACAGGGGTACAAGTTCGGGGTTCACCACATCTCGACCGCCCCAACAAAGACAGAGCCGCTGTGCTCCGCTCCGCCCGGTGAGCGTGACGACAAAACCTACGGCGAAAGCCACTTCCTCGCGGTATCCATCGACTCGCGAGAAAGCGGCTCCAAGCGAGCCTCGCCAGGCGCCGACGATGCGAAAGAGGCGGGCCCACGCAGGCCAGTCCTGGTCTTTGCCATCGAGGTCTTCATCTTCACCACCGCTTGGCAAACCACCTTTTTCGTGTCCAAGGCCGACTCGACCGGCTACCTGCAGCTCCTCGACCTCCCCAAAGGAACCCCTTCTCCGATCCGCGAAGTTGCATCGACCTTCCTCAAATACCTCCTCGAGCATCGACGCCGCAAGAACATACAATCGGTGGTGAATCTTTTCGCCCGATCGCAAGCCCAATACCTCTTCCCTGGAAGCATCGAAAATAAGGGCAAGCATGTGCTCGACGACTGGGGACTGGTACGGTGGTGGTGCAGGGTGCTGAACCCGCTGCTGGAGGGCTCAAAGTCGAGGCCGTGGGGCAGCTCCAAGGGGTACCTGATGGTCCCTGGGCTAGAGGTGGGGGAGATGCGCGCGCTCACGCCCAGGACACAAGACAGCGCCGCGAACTGGATCATCGGTCAGCCGCTGGACAAAATCTCACACTACGTCGCGGAGTACGACTGGGTGCCACTGAGGTGCCTGATCCCACGGTATCCCGACGATCCCAAGTCGCGGTTCCGAGACGAGTTGGACGAGGAAGCGTCGAAGTGGAAACAAGACATGGGGTATTGGAAGAGTGTCAAGACGCTGGATCAATTCTGGGAGATGATGGCGTATCGACAAGAGTGTTCAAGTGGTCGGCTGACAGGATTTGTTTGGCTGGTGTTTGACCCAGAGGCAAAGAAAGAGGAGGGTCCACAAGTGATAACGCCCAACGCCTCATTCTGCTCGCCGTTACCGGGGCCTCAAGCCACGCCGCCGCGACGTAGGACCGATATAGCAGGCCAAACACCGCAAACGGCAAGCCCCCTGAAGCAGAGCCTCACGCCGTCAAAGTTCACGGAGACGCCTGCTACGCAGAAAAAGAAGAAAAAACCTCTCTCCGGTCCCATCACAGCCCGACCGCCCAGAGTCAAGACCGAGCACCGTAAGCAGGCGAAGCCACGTCCCACAAGGACTCCGTACTTCTACTGGCCCGAGGAGGGCCGCGGCGATAGAGTCGTCGAGGAGTCGGACTTCAAGCGGATTGTGGAGCACCTGCTACAGCTGGACTTTTCAACGCTCGAGAAAGCAACGGCAAGCACCAGACGCTGGATCAGTGAGGCGGCGATGGGGGCGAAGTGGGGCAAAGAAATCACCGGAAAGAGGATGCCAGCACTCAACTTTGGGCTTGCCAGCCGCAGCAAAGGCACCGGTCTATTTGGCGATATTCCCGCTCTTGGCCCAAGCCTGGCGAATGGTACGGGGGCGAGTGAGGGCCTGAAGACGGGCGGGGTGAACACCCTTAACGCGTCTCTGGTGCGGAAGAAGGCGAAGACAGAAGACTCGGGGCGTTCTTTGAGCGGCGCGCTAGATTCTGACGACGTCTTTGGGGTGAAGGATGAGAAGCCGGCAGTGAACGTACTGGGGGCTGGGTTGATACGGAAGAAGCCCAAGACGGAAGCGGCTGCGGATGTCTCCGAGCCTAGCGCTCAGGCACAAGGGCCTCAGGTGAACGTTTTGGGTGCGGGTCTGATACGAAAGAAGCCGAAACCGGCATGATTGTGTGAAAAGCGTGGAGTTCTGGCGTTTGGGAGGTTCCGGGTCATTTATATACGGAAGGCAAGAGCGTGGATATCCCGTTTTGGATGCGATAGTGTTTGGTTGACGTTCTTGGGATTCTAGCGGTGGTTTATGAAGTTCTCGGGTAGCGAGCGGAGACCCAATAGATCGCACTGCTTGGTGGTTGATCAGCAAAGAAATATCCCGTGTCTCCATGTGGCCAGGTGTAACACCGTTGCCATGTTCTGGTGGTGTTGGGTATCTATGGACGGTTGTTGACATCAAGCTCGCCGCCTCTTTGCGGCCGGAGCATCCTCATCACCCCTTTCTCGTTTACTCGACACCTCTCTCCTCGCCGCCTCCAGTTCCCTGCTGACCCAACTCTGTGCCTCCCTCAGGAGCCTCTTCTCCCCAACCCTCACCCACAGCGCCATCTCCTCCCTCTCCACCGGCCTTTCGGGCCTCATCAACTTCTCGTCGTCCTCTAGCGTCGTGACATACTGCCTCTCGCGGTCCTGCAACGCCCCCAGCACGCAATCCAGATAAATCTCCTTCCGCACCGCCTTATCTGCCAACAGCTCGCCCTCTGCACCGGCGACCTTCTTCACCCCCTTCAAAAACACCTTAACCCGCTCTGCCAACTCCTCGGGAAGCCCCACAAACGTCGCCTCCCCGTGCAACCGCCCCTCCGCATCGGGATCCTCCCCCTCCCTCTCCAACACAAACGCATCCTCCGCCTCCCCTTCTTCCTCCTCCTCCTCCTCCTCCTGCTCCTTCACATACCCCCTAACCGCCTCCCACTGCTCCCCACTCAACCCCGCAAACCGCGCCCTCAACCGCCCCTCTACCAAACCCCACGGCACCTCAACAACATCATACTGCGCATGCTTGGCCGTGACGTAGCCATACCTTCTGAGCAACTCCCCGTTCCCGAGCGGGCCGTAGTAGTTGAGTATCTCCTCCCCCTTCTTTATCGCCCGCAACGAAGTCGCAGTCAGCGCCTCCTCCCCGTGGTTGATGTGCGCGTTGAACTCGGCGTCGGCGTTGAGCATGTCGGCCATGGGGACCATGCCGAGCATCGTCTTGCCGTCGCGGTCTTCGATCCACTCGTCGTCGTCTTGGTCTTGGGGTGGGTCCTGGTCGTCGGTTTCGAGGTCGAAGGCGTAGGCCATTATGGCGGAGCCGCAGCGGTGGGCGAGGGTGGTGAGGTCGGCCTCTGGCAGGGGGGTGGAACCAGGGGGGAAGAAGAGGGTTGGGTGGGAAGCGATGATGGGGAGGATGCGGGATTGGATCATGGCGGTGGCGGAGGCGTGGCCGATTTTGGGGAGGATGGAGGAGGATTGGAGGTGGGAGAGGAGGGTGGGGGGCCAGAACATGGGGGTGGTGAAGGTGGAGGGGAGGATGGAGAGGTAGGGCTGGGGTGGTCAGTGAGTGAGTTGTCCGTTTGAGAGGGGGGAAAGGGGGGGGACGTACCTTCCACTTGGAGTTGGGGTCGAGGTACTCGCGGATGAGGATCAGGATGAGGAGCGTCCATGAGTCTTGAGAGTTGTCGTCGTCGTCTTCATTTTCGGCGGAGTCGCTGGCTGCGTCGTCCTGGTTGAAGATAGCGGGGAGCTGCGCTGCGAGCGGGGATGTTGATGCGCAGAGAATGCCAGCGCGCGGGATGGTGAAGAGCACCGTATCGGGTGCAATATCGGCGGTCGCAACTAGAGCATTGTAAGTAAACGGGTACACTTTTTGGGGCGCTGGGAGTCTCACTGATGCCGCGGCCGGCGCCGCTGCCCCTCATGTCAACAAGCTCAATGTCTTTGTGGAATGTTGCTCCTGGCAGCGACTTGAACCACTCCAAAAAGCTCTGCGTTTGCTTCGCAAAGTCAACATCGTGGCCGCCGTCAATCTCCATTCTAGGATCTTTCTTGGGGCGAGATGATGGTGTGTTTTGGGGTTTCGGTGTGGTTTTGGTGCTCAAATGAAAGTCTCCATCGCAACTGCCGCTGTGCAAAGTTTTCCGTCGAATCCGACCCTAACCCTGGATCACGAATTTCGGTCGACCTCCTAACAACACACCCCAACGCAGGAGGTGTCAAGGGGATTGAAACTTCGCATACTTATGCCTCTCCCCTCTCGAGATTCAGCGGGTCTTCTCTCTTGAACCGTGAACCCTGGTTTGACAGACCGAAAATGGGGAGCCGCTCCCGCACTTCTTGTTGTTCACGTTCCACAATGGCCAAGTGAGGGGTCCTTGGATCGTCGCTGCCTCACTGGACGCCTTCCGGGTGCTGCAGGCAGTCATGCGATGATGCCTCAGGCGCCTACGAAGCTCTCAGGCGCCGTTTCGTTCCTCCGGCCCTCATCGCAACAGCTGAAAGGTTCCGACATCACACTTCCATCCCTTCACTTCGACGAGGTCCCAGTAACGGAAGCAATCATGGAAACCCTCGCAGCTCTCGGGCTTGCCGCAAATATCCTTCAATTCCTTCAAGTCACGACGACTTTTGTCACGCAGGCTCGTGACATTTACCGGTCGGGCCCCGCAGCCTTGGGCAAGTTCAACGACCTGCGGGACATTTCCCGCGACCTCCACAAGATGCTCGTCGAGATGCAACGCCAGAACGCCACACCTCGGACAGAAGTAAACGAGACGTCACTAGCACTGCAGAAGGACTGCATGGCTGTCCTGCAAGACCTCACGCGCTCCCTCGACAGCCTTGGCCTCTCGAATGCTAATCCAGGCAAGAGGGAGGCCCTCGCCACTGCATTCAGGGCCATGTGGAAGCGAGCAAAGATTGATGAACTGGAGCAGCGCATTATGAATTTCAGGCAACAGTTGGTGCTTGGTCTTGTGGTGACACTGAGGTGCGTCGAAACACTTGCTGCAGTTGAGTACACTGTTGGCCATGCAATCTGACGAATATGCTGGGCCCAGACAGTTCGCTGTGCAGTCGTTGGACAGACAGGACGAGATCCTACGAAGGCTTGACCGTCCTAACATAGCCCGATCCGGTGCTGCACCGGCTGACGCAATCCTTGGGCATGTCGTTCAGCAGTTGAAGGCTCCGGACCAGACCACTACGCTGAACTCCCAACTCCGGACAATGGCCCTACGCCAGGTTCAATTTCCGGGGAAAGGGGACGGGGTACTATCGCAATCAATTCAAGTTCCTCAGTGGCGTGGACAGCAGCTGGAGGAAAAATTCTTGGCATCCATATCTTTCCAAGAGATGCGGGATCGCCAGTCCCAGATTTCGCAGGCACACGAGAAAACCTTTCGATGGATCTTTCACGACACTCCAGGACAACAATGGTCCAGCTTCGTCAGTTGGCTTGGTTCTGCCTCACAGGCCCTGTACTGGATCACGGGAAAGGCCGGATCAGGAAAATCGACCCTCATGAAGTTCATTGCTCACAGCGTGGAGCTCAGACGTCGCTTGAGATCAGGATACAACAGCAGCGGTCCCGTCCTGACTGCGTCGTTTTACTTCTGGGCCAACGGAACGGCAATGGAAGCGTCCCAAGAGGGCCTCTACAAATCCCTGCTGTACCAGCTCCTGGATGGTAATAGAGACTTGATTCCTCTGGTGGTGCCCAAGGCATGGGAATTGCTCTGCCTCTTCGGGGATCTCAAAGGTCACCGCTCCCCAAGCAAGGAGGATCTTCACAGGATGCTTGTTGCCACGGTCGGTCAACTAAGCCAGCGAGCCCGGGTATTCATCCTCATTGACGGCCTGGACGAATTTAGTGGTGACGCAGACCAGCTCCTTGACACGGTACAGGAGCTCTTGGCCTACCCCATCAAAATTTGCGTGGCGAGTCGCCCCTGGGTGGTTTTCGAAGACGCATTCCACAACAAACCACAACTTCTCCTTCAACAGCTAACTCGCAACGACATCCGAACGTACGTTGATTCAAGGCTAGACGCCAACCGAGGATTCCTGAGGCTCCGAGCACGTGATCCCGAGTTTGCAATGGAGCTTGCGGCAGACATCGTCGACAAGGCCCAGGGCGTGTTTTTGTGGGTCCGCGTGGTTGTCGATTCCCTCCTGGTTGGACTAAGACACGATGATCGAATCTTGGACCTGCAGAAAAGGCTGGACCAGCTGCCACCAGATATCGAGTCTCTCTATGATCGAGTCCTTAGCATGTGGGATCCGTTTTACTTCAAACATGCCGCGGAATACTTTCAATTGATGTTTGCATGTTTACAGCCACCGCCAGCACCCGTATTTTTCTATTCCGATGCCGTAGAGAATGGGGATGTACGGCGAGCGCTTCTCAGCACCAAGGCTTGGAGCGTGGACCTGTTGTCTACAGTGGAACCGATACGGCGTCGTCTCAACAGCCGTTGCCTCGGTCTCCTCGAAGTCAAAGAGCGCGAACCAGCGTGGACCTACGGACGGGGATCGTCGGACAAGACAGAGACCTTCGGTACCAGAATCGACTACCTTCACAGGACGGTAAAGGACTACGTTGCAAGAGCCGATGTGCAAAGGAGATTTCGGGACGCGACAGGGACGTTCGACGCCAACTTGCAGCTTTGTTTCGCATGGATGGCATATGCTATCACAGAGCGGAACGTTTCCGCCCGAAGAGGTGACGGCCTCTCGATTCTCAAATGCGTCATGCATGCCAGTAAAGCCTCCGACAAGAGCTCCGCAGAGGTGGTGCAAATACTCAACAACCTACAGCGAATCAATCGGAGTGCATCGCATCGCAACTACTCTCCCATTGATTCCACGTATCGAGTGCGTGCTACTAGCCTTGACGCCGACGAAGAGTTCCTTTCCCTCGCTGCTCGAGTCGGTGTGACCCACTACGTCGAGGCATGGATCAAACAGGTACAGGACGACCGGGAGTTGAGCGAACCATGGCTTGTGTTGCGGGATCTGAAAACCACCCCGCCCCAGCTTCTCCTCCAGGCTCTGCTTTGCCCAGAGCCCGACGCCATGATGGCAACGGTCCGCCTTCTCGACAAAGCAGGGGCATTGAGAGACCTGAACCTGAGGATCGAACCGAAGTTCTGGACGCTGCTTGCGCGACTTGTGAGAGAGTTCGTTGTACAGTGCTATGGCTGTGTCCGCGGCGAATCGATGGCAGCGGTTCATTGGAAGCGATGGGCTCCGGTTTTGCGATTGTTGTTTGATAGAGGTGCCCAACTTGGAAGAGAGCTCTTGAAGAAGGTCTTTGATGGGAACATGCGTGCGGACTGCGACCCCGAGCTGGTGGTTTTGATGCTGGAGAAACTTCGTCTGGGAAAGGAAGAGGTTGCGTTTCAGTTTTTTCGAACGGCATTTCTGGACACGGAGATGGTACCCTCGGAAGTTGAGTATGAGACGGACTACGAGTCGGAGTAGGACGGTTAAGCAAGCGGCTAGCTTTGGAAATGGAGTCCACTGCACGTCATCATCCTGGAAAGAAGGGAGAGGGGACTAACTGCCAGTTCCAGGCTGGCTTCATAAGGTACGTGGTTCCCAGGGTGTGATTTGCTTCCCACTCGTGGACAAGGTGAAGAAGTATTGGAATCTGGACCATCATGCAATGCAACCATGGAAGCCTAACTCGTGACTGGATCGGATCCCTCCATCGGGCCATCGTTCCGCCGAGACAAGAACATGCAATGGAACCGCGACCGCAAAGCATCGGAGATCATGGACTCAGCCGCAATCCTCTTGTGCTCGTCCAAGCACATAAGGTAGCGGTCCCGGATGGGAAGAGAGCTTTTGCTTGTGCCAGGAGCAACACCCGACGGCATCTCCCACACCATGACCACCCTCCCCGAACTCACAGTTGACCGGCAACTCGGCGACCACGAAATCCGCCTCATCCAACTCAAACCCTCACCCGACAACCCCAACTCCTCAAAACCCCTCGAATGCACAATCGAATACCACCAACTCGCCCTTGCACCCCCCTACATTGCCCTCTCCTACTGCTGGGGCGACAGCAAGCTCAAGCTCCCTCTCATCATCAATAACAAAACCTACGGCGTCGGCGCAAACGCCGTCTCCGCCCTTCGCTACATCCAGCCTCGAACCGACGATGAAATCCACCACTTTTGGGTCGACCAGTTGTGCATCAACCAATCCGAGACGGACAACGCCGAGAAATCCGCCCAGGTTGTGCTCATGTGGCAGATCTACAGCCTTGCTGATCGTGTGATTGCATGGCTCGGCTTGCCCGGTGATGATGATGTTGAGTTCATCATCAGGCACATGACGCAGGTTACCGAGCTGCTTCGCGCCGGAGAGGCCGACAAGGTGGTTGACATGCACAAGGACGCCGAGCTGCTGCTACGCGCCTCGCACGCGCTGAGGGCGTTTTGTCAGCGGGCGTACTGGACGCGGTTGTGGATCATCCAGGAGTTTTCTGTCGCGCGGGAGGCGTGGGTTACGTGTGGCCATGCGAGGCTGGAGTATGCGCAGTTGCGGGATGCCTTGTTGTTCCTCTACAATCGACCTGGGGGCGTGTCGGAGCCGGTGGAGCCGTATGATGAAGGCGTGCAGGCAAAGCCGGGGTACTTGAAGACGAGGGTCGAGATGATGAGGGCGTTTCGGACGGGGGCGAATAGCTTCCTGGAGGGGGTGTTGACGAGGAGGAGGAGGTACCATCTGCGGTGTGTGCATGGGAAGGGGAAGCCGTCGAGCGCGATAATTGCGGACAGGCCGTTGACCGAGGCGGAGAAGAGTGTTGTGAAGCAGCGGGAGCCGTTGTTGCGGGTGCTGGTTCACACGCTCGTGTTGGAGGTTGATTACAACCAGCCGATAGCGACGAACCCGTTGGACCGCATCTTTAGCGTCATGGCGTTTGCGGACGACAGGGACGAGTTTATTGGGTTTCCTGACTACGACCTCAAGTGCGAGGACGTGTACCAGGGTGCCGCTCGTCGCATGTTGGTGCAGGGACATGTCGATGTCTTGTGTTACTGTCAGACTCCCGGGGAGGTCGAAGGCCTGGCTACCTGGGCGCCCGACTGGCGAAAGCCCATCAAGAGACCGAGCATCAATATTTGGGCCGAGGATGCGTTTTGCGCCGCGGGCGACTCAAAGAAGGAGCAGGTTGTAACGGCGCCCGATGAGAAGACGGTCACGCTTCGGGGCGTCGTTGTGGACCGCATCAAGGAGACCGGTAGCGTGTGGGATCCAGACTGGTCAGGGAAACTCGACTACAAGGCTGCATTGGAGTACATCGAGGAGGTTAAGACGTTCTGCGCAGCATCGCCTCGGTACGCGTACACGGGCCAAGGTGACGTTGACGCCGACGTGCTTCGAACGGCGATTGCAGATCGGTACAACTACCGCGAGAAGGAGCGACACCCAGAGCTCTTGGAGGGTTACCAGACGGCTGTCGAGTACATGAAGTCGCTTGTTTCGGGGACGGATCCCTATGCCATTTATGGCATGGTGGTAGAGGACGACATCGGCTGGCAAGCGCCGTGGTTCACCTTTTGCCTGAAGAATTTGCACACGCGGAGGCCATTTTCGTCCGAGACAGGCTATGTTGGGCTGGTGCCGATGGCTGCGCTGCCCGGAGACCACATCGTCCTATTTTTGGGTGGTCGCGCTGCGTATGTGATTCGGCGCGTTGTCGAAGAGTCCGATGATGATGATGAGACGTGGGTGTTGATTGGAGAGTGTTTTGCTCATGGGATCATGTATGGCGAGTTCATGGAAGGAGGGCCTGAGGTGCGAGAGTTCAGTCTGCGTTGATGCCTGACGCTTCTGGCAGAAAACTCGAGGAGGTCGTCGTGACTTCCCGAACCCCTTCTCTCCCGGATTTTTGAGCTCTTGTCGTCCAATCTTCGAACCTCTGCCGATTTTTTAACACGTCGCTTTCCTTCTTCCCAGTCTCCTGGTCAATTGCGGCATTTTTTACTCCCTCTCTTTTCCAGTTGCCTCTTTCGCATCGAAGGGGACACTCGAGACCCCCGCCGACCGCAGCGAAATGCCCGCCTCTCTGCATCGCCGTGTCGCTGTGGAAGCCGGTTCAGCCAAGGCACTGAGCAATCATGCTGACCGCTGTATGCACCACCACGCATCTAGCACACCAACAATTGCACCCCCCCACACGACCTTTTATGCTGAGCCGTCGGGAATCCCCATGTCTCAGGTTTCGTGAACACCGCGGCCGTGTTCGCCCAGTTTTCTTCACCATGAGGCTTGCGGAACCTTACCCAGGGACGCGGGTTGGAGGGCGTGGGGGTGGACTCGCGCATTCTTTCCAAGTTCACAGACGCCAACTCCTGCAGCTGTTTTTTCGCCCACTCATCAAGGAAACGGTTTGTCTGGCCGCGACACCCTTTCCTCTGCCAACCCCCACGCCCACACCCGCCGAGGGACAGACCGACAAACACCTCGGACGCGCATCTGCAACCCCGACCGGTGAAATGTGCAGTTCTGCCATCTCAAAACCCTCTGATTGAGCCGGGTTCTGTTTTGGCTGCTGTTCATTTTCCGCAATGTCGCCCCCGATACCCTCACAGCAAACACGTCGGTCCTGTCGGTGTCGTTTCCACGAAGCCAGCATCGCGCGGCCGCACTCTCATTCACCTTCCCATTCGGCGCCGGATATGAGGGTCGTGCCCTGACGCTCCACGCTGACGAGGCTCTGGATACCGCAAGATGCCGATCGGTTGGAGGGGCCCGAGGTGCACCCGTCAAAGCAACAAAAACTTTGTCGGCCGCAACCATCTGCTTGCCGCTATCCACAAGTGTATCCAGGATGGCCCAGTCGAGGGTGAACCTACGTCATGCCTGCTTATTGGATTGGCCGGCATCGGGAAGACAGAAGTAGCACTTGAGTATTGCTACAGACAGGCAAAGGATTATGACTACCAGTTCTGGGTTGCGGCTGGCAGCGATGCTGAACTCTCTTCCTCGTTCGGCAGAGTCGCAGATTTAATTCCGTGCCCTCGAGGGGTCAGCAAAGACGTGGTCAGCGACGTGGTCACTTGGCTTGAGACCACCGGTATTCGATACCCATCCCCTTTTCCTCAACGCAGCTGACAAGAAAGTCAGATACATCGTGGATGATGGTGCTTGACAACGCGGAAAACTGGGCATCCGTCCTCCCCTGCCTCCCACAGAGGTGTTCTGCTCGGTCTGCCGTCATCATCACCTCTCAGCTGACAGCCATGGCACCAATGGTTCATCACACCTTCAATATGGGGTCGCTTTTGGTCGCCGAAGGTGCTAAACTAGTCGAAAAGCTCGCCCATATCGACTTCACCCCAACCCGCGAAGACCACGATGCAGCTCTGTGCCTGTCCAAGAGATTCGCTGGGTTCCCGTTAATGCTCGCCCACATCGGCGGTTTCATCAACGAATCTGCGATCACCATTGAGAGGCACGAACAAACATTCTATGCCCGTCACGCAGTTGGCTGGAGTGGCATGACGTATGCTACGGCCCGGTACGGAAAGCCTATCGAAACCGCGTGGGATTTCGCACTCGGCCCAGACCAGATGCCCGAGAACTCGAGGCATCTCCTTATGGTTATGAGCTTCTTAGACTCAGATTGTATCCCGGAATCTCTTCTGCTAGAATCTTTGAAGCATGACCCGGCAAGCTGGGGTGTCGAGCCCGGCTCAGAAGAAGCTGAGTATGTACAACGCACGCTCTTTTCCCGTCAATATCTTGGACTGGTGGCTGACCAAGCGCTGTGAAGACTCTTGGGTATGCGAAAGACTCTCCGGAAGCGGTCTTTGATCTCCATATCTCGAACATCCACGCACGACGCCAGCGACGCCTTTTCGATGCAGCATAGCCTCCAACACGCCATCTTAGTCCAGCTTGATAAGGACCCAGGACGCCGTTCCGCCGTGTTCCACCAAGCGTCCAAAGTCATTCGCCTTGCCACCCCGAAAGCCAACAAAAGGCAGATTCCCGACCCCACGTTCTGGCCGGAGTTTGAAGTAGTTATCCCCCACATTGTCAGTCTTTGCCGCAAATTCGATCAGTCAGTTGCCTCGATGAACGGTACACTTGAGTTTGCCAAATTGCTGTACGATGGGGGATTTTATCTCTGGGAACGCCAAGACTACTCTGCCACCGAGGACGCCGTGCTCATACTCTCCACGGCACTCGGCATTCTCAACGAGGTCTCCTACCCAGCCGGCGGCCGTCTTCGTGCCGATGTCTTAGCCATCATGGGCATGTGCTACGACCGACGCGGTCCCGCTTTCTATGGGAAGGCACTCGAAATCCGTGAACAAGCATGGCAGATTCGACAGGCTATCAAGGAGCAAGAGGTCAAAGACCGCGACGTAACTTCGACGACTGACACATTGCTATACAACTCGATCAACGATCTGGGCATTGCAGAAATGCAGCTGAACAAGTTTCACCAGGCCGAGATGCGATTCACTGAGTGCCTGGGGAAGTATCAGACTTGGGGCCCTGAAAAAGAATATCCCTTTGAGTACGCAAAGTATTATCACAACATGGGGCTAGTCCACATGTGTCGTGGGGTCTTCATGGAAGCATTCAAGTGCTTGAAGAGGGCAGTTGAGCTGGAGGAACTTCAAGAGAAAGCCAAAAGCTCGCCCCTGATATCGCTGTTCGAGTACCATTTTGCATGCGTAGTCTTTCACGCAGGCGATGCAAAGAAGTCTTTGGACATGCACTTGAGGATCTTCCGGGGAAGAGAACGCATGTCAGGTAAGAGCAGTGAGACAACGTTGCTGAGTTGCTACACGGTTGGGGCGATGTACCATTACCTGGGGGACCTTAACAGGGCCGAGTAAGTTCCCACGCCAAACGCCTTCTCCGGTACCCGCTGACCGATTGAAGACAGTATATCAAGGATTGCATCGATCGGGCCAACAGCGTAGACTGCGGACTGTGGCCAGATTACGCAAGGGGTAGGGCTCATCTGCACTTGGCCAATCTGATGCGGGCGAGGTCAGCACCAGATGAGGAGATCCAACCAATCGACGAAATCGGAAGAGCCATCCTCGCCAAGTACAAAGACATTGTACAACCGCTCTACCCGATGATACACGACGACATGACCGTCTACGACGCCCTGCAACCAGCTCTGCATGGCCGGTACTCGGGACAAGGTCTCGTGCCGCTGCTGCAGAGAATGCCGACAGTCTCAACAGAGCAGTGATTCATAGCGCCGTGATTTATCATGAACCGCGAAGTAAGCCGGAGTACCCTTCTATTTTAGACTTCTCTAACCGTCTATTACGCAGGATTCGTTTGTATGAGCAGTTTCTAAGCTGCCAAAGTCCCAGCACCGGCTCCCTCCACGCTCGACATCTCCTCGTCGTATATCGCCACCTTATCTTCGCCCTTCCCGAAGCTCTTCTGGTCCTCGGTCGTAATGGTCACTTGCTCTTTCCAAGGCCGCTTCCTCGGGTCCTTTTTAGAGGCTTCAATCGCCCATTGTGGTAGATTTCGGATTTTCGAGACGTCCATGTTAGCTTCACCGGCATTGCTGTCAGTTTCATCTCAAGATGTGGGATTTCTCTCGGAGGGCAGACCTAGACGGCTTGGTATAGCTTCTCGACGATGGCAGCGGATGCGGCTGTTCGTCTCGGCGGAATTTTTCACGACTTTTATGACGGCGTCGAGGTGTCGGGGGGCAAGATAAAACTCTGTTCATTTCACAATCTGCGTATTCGGCGGCCTTTCTATCTCTTGTCTCACTGAGATAACGAGGTAGCAGAGCATCTTCGGTAGTATTCCGCCCTTGCAGCGCAGCACAAGGGGTTCGTTGCTCGTAACAATGGTACCGAATGCCGACATCGCTAGCTCACGGGCCGCCCCTCCATCAGGATAAGCCAAGCATGGATGGAGCGCGGACCGTGTCCCGAATTATTATCGACTCTTGTCAGTTTTCACGTTACTCGGACCAAGCCTCCTGCAGAAGGGTGGGCGGTGCGCAGCCTGGATCGTTCGATTGGCTCATCAATGCCGGCGACCTGCAGTTCCCAAGTAAAGAGGTGCGGCTTCCGACAGTGCGTGGGGGTAGAGTTGCAGCACGGGAGAGAGCACGGGAAAAATGAGGCGACACCGCCTCCATCATGGGGGTCCACCTCGGTCGGCAGGAATTCGCGGTCCCTAGCACCCCCAACCTCCGCCATCTCGGGGGTCCCGCATCTACACTTGTCTCATCCCACAGCGGGCGTCCAACATCAAGCATGGCCACAATCTCCGCGGGCGTTCAGTACGTCAAGTGGCTGAAGCTCTTCGAGACCGAGGTCCCCTTCCAATCGTATGCCGACATTCCCGAGGATGCCCCTGACCAGCGCAAGACCAATTTGGAGTTTGAGACCAAGGTGGAGAGCTTTGAGGACCTGCGGGGCAACCTCAGCAGCTTCAATCTCGACGAGCATGGCTTCATGGTGAAACAGGAGCCGCTTCCTTTTGCGTTTGAGTTCTTCACCCAAAGAGACGAGGTCGAGAAGTTGTACTTTCCCGAGTTAGAAAGGCTCATTCGGGGGTTATGTGGAGAGGTCAATAAGGTACACTTTTTCGACTGGCGGGTACGTTCTCCTCGAAGTGTCGAATGAGGGGCTTCCTGCTAACGGCGCCGTGAAACAGCTGAGATCATCCGAAATCTCAAACTCCAGCGGGGTCATTGATCTCTATGACCCAACAGCGTGGTTGTTACCAGCGAACCGTGTACACATCGGTATTCACTCCGCTCCTGGCGTCTTCAGCTGAGTTAACACGAAGCCTGCAGACCAAAGTCCGGCAGCGGCTCTTCATCGTGTCTTGCTTCATTTTCCAGAGGAAGCGGAGCAGCTTCTTCAGGGACGCGTTCGCATACTGAAGTAAGCTCCACAAGCATCTCGCAACGTCTTCTACTTGACTAATGGAACACAGCTTCTGGCGGCCGATAGCTCACCCCGTTGAAGACTATCCCCTTGGCGTCTGTGACGCGAGCTCTGTCAGCCAGGATAATCTCGTCGAATGCGATCACATCAGGAAGAAATACATCGGCTCAACCGTCTTTCTCACCCATAAGGATGGGTACAAGTGGAGGTATCTGAGCCATCACCGTCCGGACGAACTGTTGATCATGAAGATGTTCGACTCTAACCCGGATGTTGCGCGGCGTGAGTGGCATCATGACCCCCTGGACATACGACCATGGACTGATCACACGCAGATTGCCCTCATGTTTCTTTCAAGAACCCCGTCGCGCGAACCAACGCACCTCCCCGTCAAAGCATCGAGGTCAGGGCCTTGGTGTTTAGTGACCGATAGACCTACCTGAGAGGACGACACTCTATGCCGACTGTGAGATTCAGCCCGTGAGAACCCATCGAACTTGGCCATTACATCCGTTCGCTTTGCACTACCTCTAAATAACGACTACAGTCTCCTCTACAGAACCTCCAAAGCGCCTCTGATCTAATATTGCCAACCCAATTCGCTCATACCTTGGAACATCCACGTCTAACCGCGTGGTTTCTTCTACCACCAACGCAAGCAATACGGAAGATGCAGCACTCGGTGCAGATTTGCCCTCGGCGAGAATAACACACTTGACAGTCCGATATGACCGGCGGGTGTTTCTCTTGCACTCACCATTCACATCAAAGTAAGCCGTCTCTCCCGAAGTCAAGGCCATGAAGCCGCACGCCGGTCGATACTCAGCCTGCGTCTCCCATGTCCTTGCCCTAATCCTCAACATTCCGTCCTTCACTTGGCCGAACGCGTCTGACCCAGTGCACGTGGTTCGGCAGTCGAGAATCTGAGCCACGATCTCCAGACGATACTCGGCCACACACTTCCAGTTCACCTGGCCCACCAAGCCAGCCCATGACCACGACGGCGCAACGTACGTCGTCGGTCTCCTCGCGGGTTTTGGGCCTTCCACCCGCCACAGCAAACATCGCCATAAAGCGCCCTCCCAAATACCCGCGACGTATCTCCCCAGCTTTCCCCCTGATGAGAACATCCTTGCCAGGCCGCCTATTGCCGGCAACCTGTCCGCATCTTGGGTAAGATCGCGGCGGGTATAATGCTCCACCAAGTCGGCCCACGCACGGAAGCCCTCCCCACGAGACTTCACCCCGGCCGTGACGGCTTGCGAGACGCGCATCCTCAACGACGATTCGCCGTTCTCCAGCAAGTGGTTGCTCTCGGAGAACTTTCCGCACTCGCACCACGTTGCCCCCTTGCACTCCCACACCATCTCGTCATCATAGAAGTGCACGACTCTTCCTGCACTCAGACGCTCCTGCATAGCCCACGCGCGGGTGTCAAGAGGAGCGCATGAGGCCGTGTGACGGTTCAGGTCGAATGCCAGGTGCTGAGAGAAGCGTCTGAATATCACGCCGTTCCCCGCCGCCACCGCCGAGTGCCTGGGCCTGACCATCTCGCAAGGCTCGCGAGAGCGGAGGAATCCATGGGCCGGAGATGCTGCACGGGATGCAGCCAGGACGAGGAAGGCGCCAGAGTAGTACTGGAGCATCTGTGACGATTCGAATTCCCAGTCAGACCGCGAGTCTTGGAAGATGCAGAGAGAGTCAATCCAGAGGTATCGAATGCCCAGGGCGCGAGTGAGGCGTATTGCATCTTGGAAAGATGGAGGCAAGGACGTCACCAAATGGCTTTGTGGAAGGGATGTGTCCTTGTTGGTCTTGGGAAGCGACCCGTTTCCCCAGCAGTAGCTGAGTGCGATGTAAGGGGCAGGGTCTGTTGATCGAGTCTCAATAACGTGGATGGTCTTCCCATCGGATCCACCGTTGAGGTTGAGGATGCGGGTTGGGAGCGGCGAAGGCTGACAAGAAGAATGAGGTTGGCAGCAATGCTTTGTGCAAGACTCCAGCCAGCTGCGAATGATCGAGACATACGAGCTGAAGTCTGCACCGCTTGGGACAACATTGCCGCACTGGTATTCGGACCAAGGGGCCGAGGACTTTGAGCTTCCGTACAGCTTCAGATCGGCGAGGACACGGCCCCCGTCTTTCGGACACCGACTCGCAACGAGGCGAATGCGGTTGTACCGCGCCAGTGGTATTTTGATCTCGACTCGAATTCCGGGGGCATCCAATTGATCGCCTTCTTGGCCGGATATTCTGGCCCGCAATCCGAATGAGAGCACATCGCAGACGGAGCACCCACTCTGAGCTGCTTTCTCGAGTTCGGCCAGTGATTTGTCCAGGATCCAGCAGTCACGACTGAATTGGGTGCCGGCTGGGGATCGAGAGAGTTTTGCTCTGTCGAGGTCGTAGCAGGTTGCGCATTTCGGCATTGTAACCGTAACTTGAGGTGCATCAAGGATTCATCGGTGGAGAAGTAACAAAGGGGGTGCACCGTGCCAGAAAACAGCGAGGGACCAAGAGAGAGCAATATGTCTCTCAGAGCATACAAGGCGGTGACAATGACGTCCTGCACGTCGACAAAACAAAAGGTGTGGACATGGGGGTCAGGAAAACGCCTCACTCTTTACCTTTTGGTTAGGCGTGGGGGTTCCGGTTCCCACGGCGGGAGTGCCCGGCTTTGGATCAGAGTGGGACATTGACCCCGATCCGTGGCGCAAGGCGAACGGGCGCCTTCATGTACGTACTTGCCAGGTGTCTTGTTCCTGGCTAATCCCATTTCTGAAAAGGGGGACGATCCGATGCGCTGGAAACCGCCTGTTTTGGTGACGTGGGGGTGATGAGGCGCAGGGTGATGAGGGCTCGGGGTGCGTTAGGCGTCCGCGGAGTTGGCCCGTTGGGAAAATGCAGGTTTCCCACTTTCTCATCCCAGCCTGGCGGATGGAGTGGCATGGGGGTTCGCTGCCTATTTTGGGATTGGGGTTTTATTTGGGTGACTTTGGTTTGGCACAGTTGACTCGGCTACAATATTAATACGGGTTCGAGACAATGAACCGTCTTCTTATAACATCAATGATAACAATGCTTTTATTATCCCTTTTCATTTGCCCCTTTTCTCCAACCCCGTCCTGCAGAAAGACTACATTACGACCGCATCCTGTCAGTCCCCAGTCGTCCAGGTTGACTCCCAATGCTGGTTTTTGCTCCTAACTCTTGTACGCCCTGAACGCTTCATCAGCAGCCGTATGCAAAGCCATCGGGCACCTCTTACACGACACCACACCCATGGGGACCCCTGAACGCACCAGATAGTACTCAATTGGGATCGGATTTACAAACACTGCCACCAGACCCTCATTGATGACCCTGACCTGGACACATAGTCCCCCCGCTAAAAGTTGTCCATGGGCAAGCAGCATCAATCAATCTATGCTTCCGACAAGATGGAAAAGTTCGACTTGACGATTTATTGTCTGTTTCACGGGTGAGGGGTAAATTGTGAAGGCAACCAAGAAATGCCTTGGTCAGACCAACCTCTCTTCAATGCAGCTGAGTGCTATCTCGAAAGAAAACTCACTAAGCTGAGGATCGCAAGACTTTAAAACGACAGACATTGGCTTCAAAAAGAATCTCAATTGGCATGCAGCTATTAGTGAGTTGTCTCTGATAGAGCCCAAACTCTTGAGATGACGAAAGAGTTCCAAACGATGCCAAGATACACGACTCGGAATAAAAGGAAGCAAATAAAAGGACACAAGACTCGTCCACAACACCCTACTCCCCACCCTTTTTCCCCGTGATAAACATAATAGCCCCATATAACCTCCCCTTTCCCAAATCCTCCACCGCCTCCCTCACATTCTCCTCCGCCTGCTCCTCACTCCACCCAAACCCCTCCATCAACACCCTCCTACTAAACCCCATCGTCCCCCACTCCAAACACTCCTTCCACTTCTCCCCCGCGACCCTTAACTCCTCACACCCCGTCATCCACCCCCCAATCGGAATCCTCCTCTCCTCCGCCTCCACCCCCTCAAACCCAACCTCCCCCATCCACCCCGGAATCCTCCTCGCAACCGTCCTATCCAAACCGCACCTCATCGCCGCCTCCATCCGCAACCGCGAATTCCTCAGCACCGCGCAATTCTGCGCCTCCTCGCTGGGGTCATCCGTCCGGTACGGATCCTGCTTCTCCTGAAACTCGACCCGTCCGCCCCCCTTCAGCGCGCGAAATACCTTCCTCAGCACGTCCCGCGGATTCTTGAGCGTCATGAGAACCATGCGCGTGTGCACGAGATCGAACGTCCCAGGCGGAATGACTGCGTCCCACTCCTCGTCCGAGGCTTCGATGTTGAGCTTGGCGAAGGTGCAGTTGTCTGGCGCGGGGAAGGAGGGTTGGTACAGATCGACGCCGAGGACGGAGGTGTGCGGGTGTTCGGCGGCGAATTCGGCGGCCCAGATGCCGGTGCCGGTGCCGAGGTCGAGGACGCGGAGGGGGGTCACGGTGGAGGGGGGGAGGGGGGTTGTGAGGAGGGTGGAGGGGGGGTTGGAGGGGGTGAGGAGGAGGCGGAAGACTTGGTGTTGCTGGTTGAGGCGGAGGGCGTCGCCGTCGAGGTGGGAGGGGAGGGAGTAGAAGGAGGGGGTTGAGGTTGACATTTTTGGGGGGTGGTTTTGGTTTTTGGTGTCGTGGAGGTTTGGGGAATGCTGGCGAGATGGTGACGACGAGGAAGGTGCGATGTTGGTGACGGCGAAGAAGATCTTGCGATGTTGGTGACGGCGAAGAAGATCTTGCGATGTTGATGTTTGAATGGAGTTTGGAAGTACGAGGTTGTGTGTGTTCTCTGCTGCGTGACTACCGTGTGGTGACTTGGTGGCTTGATAGCTTGAGAGGAGGAAGTTGGTCTTGGGCTTGCCATTTGAACCTCGAGAGGTCAGGTGTGAAAATTCGGTTCTTATGGTGGACTCTTTCGGACCCGAAAGCTCGGATATCACCACCCCCGCTCTCGGTCCGAACTCGATTCAGCCGTCGCTTGTGGACAGTGCGACTCATATCGTGATTGTTTGCGCCGTTGCCCGCTTCAATAGGATTGTTGATCACCGGCATGTGTGTTGACCCCTTTCCAACCAAACAGAACTTGCCTTCGGGCTCGGCGAGGTTCAAGCGCGTATTCCATGCGCAGTCTGCCTCTCTTGCCGCCGAAAGGGCTCTGGCAATACGCATCTCTCGTATTTCTCGTCTCTTGATTGGACAGTGCCTGCGGCCGTCATGTCATTGCAGATAGATACATGATCCCCGTATGTAATCCTTCTAAATCATCTACCGCAGCCTCATCCAAAACCATCATCACCGCATATCTTCGTCACATTCATCCAGCCGTCGGCAGATCCTCAATGCCGGCCATTCACCGGCGGCACCGGCATGTAGGGATTGCCCACAAAGAAACCCTCAGGAAGTTCAAACCCCGCATCGATCTCCTTGACCAAGTCTACTGTCCGTTTGACGACATCGTACCCCCAGTTGTATCTTGAGAACTCCGCGGGAGATACTGTTTCGTCAGTTTTGATGCACGAGAATCGGTATGGGGTACGGCTTACTTGGCACCTCAGCCCCTTCAAGGTACTTGGCGAGCTCCTGCTTGGTTGACTCGTCGTGGATCACTGCCGCGTTGCTGAGGACCTGTACGGCGCTGGCTCGGTTGCGGCGAGCTTTCTCGAAAATGTTCAACCGGGAGGACAGAGACTCGAGGTCTGCTGTTGCGCCGGCGAGGGCGATGCCGAGAGAGATGCCGTCTTCGATGCCTTGAGCGCCACCTTGTCCTTGGTCTACGATGGTCAGGCAAGTGAAAGTAGAGGGGGAGGGTGATGAGGCGAGAACTTGATGAAAGAAACAAGCGGTCATGTGGAGATTGGCAACAATTAAAGGGGCGCGAGGAAAAAGGGGTGACGTAGAAAAGGGGCAAACTCACGAGGCAGCATTGGATGAGCTGCATCTCCTATGACGACGAGCTTGGACTTTGTCCACGTTGGGATAGGAGGGCGGTAAAGCAGAGGCCAGCGCTTGACCTCGTTCGCTTTGCTGTATCTCATGTCAGGGAGACGTTCAAGCCAAGTGAGATGACCAGGGGCTCACTTCAAAACAGCCCGAAGGGAAGGATGGAAGTCAGGGAAGCTGTTGAGCAGGTGGGACTTGTCCACAGGGGCATGCCAGTCTGTTTACATTAGCTCAGCTCACACAAGCGTTAGTGTCAACCAACCTTCGTGTGTTGCCGACACAAGCTCATCATCGTGGAACATCCCAACGCAGTTCCATATCTCATGGCTGCAGCCGTTAGCCATGACCCTCAAACTCGAGCGACGACAGCTCACTTCCTGCACGGATACGACACAAACCGATTCCCCGTCTTCCCATTCACAAAGATCCTCATTCTTCCATCATTCTCCCCCCCTTCATTCCACCACCTCGTCTCCTGGTCCGCATCCAGCTCCCGCGCGGGGATCAAAAACCGATAACACCCATTATGCACCTCCTGCGGCTGCGGTGGGTTCCTCCTCCCCAGCACCGCCTCCACAGCGACGGAATGCACCCCATCCGCCGCCACCACCAAATCCGCCCTCACCACCTCCCCATCCGCCAGCGTCACCTCGGCCCTGTCGGCATCATACCCCACCACCGCCCGCCCCAGACACACCCGCACCGGCCTGCCCACCCCCTTCTCGCTCACCACCAGCTCCTTCAAGCTCTCGTGCAGATCCACCCGATGCGCAAAGTACAGGCCCTTTCCAAAAATCCTCTCCACCCATCCCAGCGGCGTGACGTCCACAATCTGCGCCGTCGCGCCCACGCCGATGGCGATGCCCAACGCGGCGACCCAGCGGGACTGGACGGGGTCGATGCCCCACGCCGTGAGGGCGCGCGCCGCGTTGGGCGGGACGTTGATGGCGGCGCCGACTTCGTTGTTGAGGCGGGAGCGCTCGTAGATGGTGACTATGTGCCCCGCGCGCCGGAGGGAGAGGGCGGCCGAGAGGCCGGCGATGCCGGCGCCCGTGATGGTGATGTTGAGGGGCATTTTTGTTTGTTTGTTAACCCCTTTTCCTGTCCAATTCGGACTCCTACGGAGTTTGAGAACGGAAATCCTTTTTGGTTGGCTGTGTGCGACCTGGTACCTGGTAAGCACCCTCTCACAGGTGAGGGGGATGGCGGGCGGGGGGGAGATCAGGCGCGGGTTGCAGGGTACGGTGGCGGTCGGAGGGTTTCTTGTGCACGGGGAGGCACGGGTTGGCGGGGGATTGGACGCCAAGGAGCGGTTCTGGCTGCGGGTAATCTGCGAGGGGGAAAGGGCAGTTGCGGTTGCGCTGGAGGAACACAACGTGGGCTGGGCGGCACGGGACGGGAAAATGGAGGGGGGGGGGGGGAAGAGGGGAACTCCCCGTCGTGTGGTGAGCGCGGCACGGATGGCGTACCAGAGGACTTGGAGAAATCAATCGAATTTACTTGGGAAAAGATGAACAATGCGATGGTCAATAGAGTGAAGTGTGTGCATTGTTTGCTTGTGGCTTGCACAACTCGGAAATAATCTCTATTGTTGTTCCCTGGTAGCGAAATGCATCCGTGGGAGGCTTGCGTTTCAAACCAGAGAAATGTGGCGTTGAGTTGCCGTCTGTGGGGTGATGGAAGGCTTTCGTTCTCAAGACTTCATTCGAGTTTGCTTGCTGCACTCTGCCAGCTCTTTGCTCTGTAAAACTCTGCGGTGGCTGCAGAGATTTCGTAGCCAAGTGAGACATGCAAGACGGGGAAGGAGCGTCCAACAAGATGCCCCGCCGCGCACAGAGGTCATTTTAGGCAGTCAGGGCAGGTACAGGCCTTGGAAATTCCTTCGACCAAACTCACGATCCGGCTCCTTCAACCATCATCGGTTTCCATTATCAACGTGGCGTTCGTTCCCATTTGGCTGCGCCGCAGGTTTGCAGGAGCTCGAACGCCCAGATCAATCCGATTACGAGTGTTGTTCGATCCGGTTGTTGCACTTGCCTTTCTCCTTCCACCATTTCCTGCCAACCGCAACGCCGTTCAACTCGTCTGATGAAAATCCCATCGAATTCTTCTCTGCAACTTTGGCTACGGCATTGCAACAAGCACTGCAACAAGCTTCCAGAACCCGGAGCTAGCAGTAGACCCTGGAAATCCTCTTTGGACGACAATTGCAACCTCATATCTCCACGCCCTGGTCCAATCCTCCTCAGGCGTATGTGCCGTAAACGAACAGCGGGTCGGAAGGGTGGGGCCGCGAGCGAAACGTCGGGGAGAAGTCGACTGGCTGATTCCTTCAGCACTTCTCCAGAGGGTAACGCTCCCGCAGAATATCGATCCGGGGGTGGGTTTGCGAGAGGAGCTCTGGCCAATGCGCGACGCGACAAGCTCGCAGGTGCATGGTCCAGGGTGTTTGGGGAAGGGTTCCATGGTCCGCGCTGGCTAAAGATGGCTTGCGATTCGTGCGGCAGGGGTGTGGTTATGCCCTCCACTTCTCCGTGAAAGCCTGTGCGGGGGATCGAGCCTGCGTGTGTTCCATGGGCGCCGGGGGGCGGATGTTTGGGACTCAATTTCCTGCGGTGATGGGATCTGGGACCTGGGATCTCGAAGAGGGGACCTCAACTCGGGAGTTTTATTCGGGAGGCCATCCGCCATTTGATCGTTCAAGTGACTCCTGAACGACGCATCCCAACGTACCATTCTCTCCTTCCTTCACGACGCCAGCAGGCTGCACATGCAATAATCATGTCGACTCCAGGAGAAGCACCCCGGAAATCGTCCGGGTCCGGCTCCGGCCATCGCGAGGAGAAGCCCGTCCCGGAAGTCTCCCACATGGCCGACTCTGAGAGCGGCGAGGGCCCGGCACCGCGTCTGCACGCAAAGACGTATCTCGCCATCTTCTCCGTCTGCCTCATCTACTTTGTGCAGATCTACAATGTTGTCGGCGCTGGTGTGCTCGGCAACACCATTGCCCTCACCCTGGGCAACAGCTCCAGCTCGGTCTGGCTGACGTCGTCCATCGCCATCGGCACGGCAGTCCTCTCGCCCATCTTCTCTCAGGCTGCCGACTACTGGGGTCGCCGCTGGTTCCTCGTCATCTCGACTCTCCTCGGCGCTGTTGGGTCTGTTATCGTCGCCCGTGCCATGTCGATAGAGATGGCCATCGCAGGCACCACCATCACCAGCATCTCGTACGGTGCCCAGCCCCTTTTGCACGCCGTCTCCTCCGAGGTGCTCCCCCGCCGCTATCGCTCGTGGGGCCAGGCCGCTGACCTCGTCGCCAACGGCCTCGGTGGCATCGCCGCCCTGCTTGTCGCCGGCGCTTTTGTCCGCACCTCCAACGTCCCATCCGAAGGCTTCCGCAACTTTTGGTACCTTGGCACCGCCCTCTTCTTCGTCGCCTCGGTCCTCTGCGTCTTCTTGTATCGCCCACCGGCTACCGACCGCCAAACGACCCTGTCTCTCACCGAGAAGCTCGGCCGGCTCGACTGGGGTGGATACACCCTCCTCACCGGTGGCATCATCCTCTTCTGCGTCGGCCTGTCGTGGTCGCAGAACCCCTTTCCGTGGAGCGACGCCCGTGTCTCGGCCACGTTCGCCGTCGGCATGGCCCTTTTGGTTGCGCTGGCCGGGTATTCCACCTTTTTCAAGAAGGACGGCATGCTGCACCACGATCTGTTCACCAACCGCAACTTCCCTATTGCGCTGGCCTGCCTGTTCTGCGAGGGTCTTGCCTTCTTCGGAGCCAACAGCTACTTTGCCTTCCAGGTTGGCGTTCTCTACGAGACGGACGGTCTGATCGTCAGCACCCGGTACGGAATCATGTGCATCTGCAGCATCATCGGCGCGGCTCTGGGCGGATGGTATGTGGCGGCGACTAAGAAGGTGCGGTGGCTCACGGTGCTGAGCTTCCTGCTCTTCGTGGCCTTCTTTGCGGCCATGGCCAACACCGGACGCAACAGCAGCCAGGTTGTTTGGGGTCTTCCTGTCTTGCTTGGTTTTGGACTGGGACTCAGTCTTGTGAGCTTGATCACGCTGGCGCAGATGAGCACGAAGCCCGAGTTGATCGCCATCACGTCGGGTCTGGTCATTGGTGTGAGAAGCTTGGGTGGCAGCGTTGGCTTGGCTATTTGTGGGTGCCCCTATTCCACTAATGACGTGAGTTTGGCTAACTAGATGTAGACAATGCTCTGTTCTCGCACTCGATGGGCAAGATGGGCAGCAACATTGCCCAGGCGGTGCTCCCCATGGGCTTGCCGCCTTCGTCGATTGGCCCCTTGATCGGAGCTCTGAACGCCCACGATGATGCGGCCATGTTCAAGATTCCCGGAGTCACTGGCCCGATTGTGGGTGCTGCTGCCGGTGCTCTTCTCGAGACCTTTGCCTCGAGCTTCAGGCTTGTGTGGATTGCCGCTGCTTGCTTTGTTGCCCTGGCTGCCATTCGTAAGTTCCCTTGTTTATTATTCAAAATGTGGGGCATTGCTAATATTGCCGTCAGTGGCTGTTTTCATCAAGGAGACCACCAGCGAGTACAACAGCCGCATTGATGCCCCTGTTGAGAAGGAGGATGAGCTGTACTCGTCGAAAGCTTAAGAAGCGATGCTTGTATTTTCTACGAGGGTTGAGGAGCAAAAAGAGGGCTTGATGCTCTCAGTCTGTTCTTTGAGATTGTTGTAATTCTGGATAGAATGTCCCAAGTCTGAATCCAAGACGATTGCAGGCAACACACGCAACGGGGTTAGAAGCCTCCCCAAGACCCAAGCGAAATCAAGGAGAAAGCTGTTCCCAAATGTGTCGAATCCTGAAGGATGCCCTGGACATGGACTGTTTCGGTACCAGAGGTCCAGATGCATCTTTTCATTGGGCCGCCAGGTTGCACACAGACGCGTTCGGGGGGCTCAGTTAATCGTCGGAAAGCAGTCCGTGAAGTAACCCTGAGGCGCAGGCATTTGCCGCATGGATGCCCAGCAGCCAGGTTCCGGCCCTCGTCTGATTGCACGATACGATGCGATACCAAGCACGCTCGGATTCCTACACCACCATTCCAGGTGGAGCGGCAGATGGTAAGGGCCTGGGAGCGTTGCCAGTGCGAGAGCTGAAAGCTGCCAAGGAGGATTGACAAGACTAGTGCTTCTGGCATGAACATGCGATGGCCAAGTTGCATTCGTCCCAAATATTGTTGCAGCGGTAACAAGCATTGCCTGTCGGGACCTCGTCTGAACTAATCATCAGAGATGGGATGGATCGTGAATAGGATAATTCCAATTCTCGAGAACTCAGGCGCGTTTCGTGTGTCTACCGAAAAAGACGCGCTCAGACGGATTCGCACGGGAGGCACATCCTCGCCGCACGTGTTGCAGGGAGGTATCATTGAGGTCCGTGGGAGACATGAGTCCGTGGGATGGAAGAATAATAGAAACAAATGCATTGCCCAGGTGGTGTATGAATGTGAAAAAAAAAAAAATCTCGTTTTTCAAAATTCGGGGTTGCACTGCTTGACCCAGAAACGGGCGAGGTGTGGTACCCTACCGCCACGCCACGAGGGCGTGGTTGTCTGGTGTCAGTGCGGGTGCAGTTGCGTTGCGGAAGCGAGAAGGGGATCCCCCGGCTTGCGTGTGTGCGACACGGGAAGAGGGAACGCGCTTCGCGGATGTACCTGCGCTGGGGCCGCCTAATACTTTGTTAGTGTGCACATCCCCAGATCGACGAACGAGTGGCGCTCAGAAAAGAAAAGAAAAAAGTCTGGCGAGTTTCGGGCGCGGACCGCTGCTCGCTTTTTGCTCGTCGACTCGAAATGGGCATAGCAGCCGAATTAGACGACACGCCCTTGCTTCCATCAACAAACCGCATTCGATAAACGTCGATTGCATGCCCATCGGTGATGGGTAATCTTCGCAAAGTCGACCCCGATAGGGCATGTTCCAAAACGCCACATTTTTTCCGTTTCAATGATTTCCATCAATGATTTTCATTCGTGTCTGCCTGGACCGGGGGAGGGAAAAAAGATATCACGCCCAGATCGAGAACCCATGGAAAACTTTTCCCCCACGGACTGAGACATGGATGTGATGCGGGAGACTCGGGGCGAATCCCTCAGTTATCACAAACCTGGATCTGCGTTTTGCGGAAACCTCAGTTGCCAGGCTGCCGGGCGCATGTTTGTGATCAACGGTGCCGCCGACGCCCCAACAACGGTCACCGGCCACACTTGAGTACCTAAGGTAGTGAGTGGTAGGATGCCAAGTGGCGTTGAAACTCGAGATACCACGCTTCCCATTCGCAACCAAATTCTGGTCAGCAACGGCCATCCTCTCCACTGGCATCCCGTAGAAACGTGGAAAAAGCCACTCCGTGGGATGGATCCCGGGGTGCAACCTCGCTCAGCGCTGCATCGCTTGGGTAGTTATCTAGATCCTTGACGAGGTGCCAAAATGGCAAGGCAAATTCTCTGCGGATAAAGGTAAGAAGAGTTCAGAAATCTCGAGAGGTTATACGCGACGCGCGCGCGCGCCAGACACCCACCACATCCCGGACATCCCTCTCTCACGCCCAGCCCGCCACCCCGGATCGTCCCTCCACGGCCCTCCCCTGTGGCGTTTCCCTCCCCCCGGTCATGCTGTTCCTCCACGTTCCAGTCTCCAGTCTTCGAGCTGCTGCGTGCAGTGCCTTGCCAGTGCATGCCCCTAATTACACCCACAGGAAACACACACATCTTCCGAGTCCCCAAGTCCCAACTGCAATGAAATGCAACTGAACTCCGTACCTTACCTAAGGTAGGTACCCAAACCCAGACACCACCCAAACCCAACCCCGAAAGCGAATCCCATCTCATCCCATCCCATCCCGCCCCACCGCCCCATATTTCATTTACATCATCATCCCCCTCCCTTACCCCCTTACCCATCCCATCTCACTCACTTCTCACTTTTTTTTCCTTCTTTTCCGATCCCCCCCCCTCCCCTCGGAGATCTACTTTTAAGTTCTTTCAAGTTCTTTGTGGGCGTGTGTGTGTGTGTGTGTGTTGTTGTTGTTGTTGTTGTTGTTGTTGTTGTTGTTGATGCCATCATGTTCCCCATCGCCCCGGCGGCCAGGCCGGCCGTCATTGCCAATGTCATCTTCACGGCGGTGGCCTTCATCGTGGTGCTGATGAGGTTGTGCACGAGGGTGTTTGTGCTCAAGAATTTGGGTGTGGATGATGGTTTGATTGTGCTGAGCATGGTATGTTTACTTTCGGCTTCGTCTGATGTTTGGGTTGGGGGGTTTGTTTCGAGTTTGGAGTTTGCGGAGGTTGGAGTTGGTGTTTGGGTTGGAGGTGTAATAGGGATGTGATGTTATGGGCATGGGGAGTTGGTGGATTCTGGGGTTGATGTCGATCCATCTCACGGGATCTTCGATCGATCTTTTTGGAGTCCCATGGGTTTCGCGGTTTCGAAACTTTGCGGGGAGCCCTGATCGGATGGTGTTGATCACTTCCTTTTTGCATTTTTTTGGCGATGAAACCCTGCTGACAATCATTTTTTGCACAACAGCTGGCATCGATCGCCTTTCTTGCCGTCGTCTTTCTGCGTACGTTGTCAAAAATCCACCAGAAAAAAGAAAAAAAAGACTAACAACAAAACAGAAATCAAAGCCGGCCTCGGACGCATGATGACGTTCCCCGAGCTCCCGGGCTTCTTCCACGCCCTCTGGGCCACCATCCCCATCTACAACCTCGCCATCTGCCTCTGCAAGCTCTCCATCACGATGCAGTGCTACCGAGTCCTGCGCACGCCCAAAATGCAGCGCTTCTTCCGCGTCTACTTTGTCGTCCTCGTCCTCTACGGCCTCTGGGCCGTCCTCGGCACCGTCTTCACCTGCTGGCCCGTCGAGACGTACTGGCTCGCCATCACGGGCTTCCAGGGGAAGTGCATGAGCAAGGGCGGCGTGACCTACTCCAACGCGGCCATCAACATCGCAACCGACATCATCTTGATTGTGGTGCCGGCGCCGCTGCTGTGGGGGCTGCAGATTCCCAAGCGCCAGAGGATCATCCTGATGGCGCTGTTTGGCGTGGGCACGTTTGCCACCGTCATCAGCATCGTGCGGTTGCATGCCTTGTATGTGATTGACACTTCGCCGCCGTCCGAACAGTCGAGTAAGTTTCCCCCTTTTGCCCCTGAGAAACCCTCCCTTTCCCCCCCAAACACCCTCCCCCCAGCAATCCCCTTCCCCCCCTGAGATACCCCCTTTTCGTTCTCTTCCCCCCCCAAAAGAAATACTAACAACCCACCCCAGCCCAAGGCGTCGCCATAGCAATCTGGTCCGGCATCGAAATAAACACCGGCATAATCTGCGCCTCCATCCCCGCCATGCGGCCCCTCGTGGTGAAGCTCTTCCCCCGCCTCCTCCTCTCCTCCCTCTACGCCCGCGCCACCGGAAAGTCCCACGTCTACTACAACGACACAAACGACCCCGGCAGCAGCTCCCAGTCGCAATCCCAATCCCAATCCCGCACCCACCGCGGCAAGCACGGGGCCTCCGTCTCCGTCACGGCGTCGGCGAATAATCGAAGTGATGGTGAGAGGCCGAAGCCCGCGCTTGTGGGGCACAGGGGAAAAATGTCTGAAAGCGGTGGGGGGATCAAGGTGCACCAGTCGTTTGAATTGCGGAGTGTGCCTATTCAGGAGAGCAGGAGGGAGATTCCCGATGGGGAAAAGAGCCGGGACGGGAGTGAGAATAACTTGGTTGTGTCGAGTTGGCAGGACGATTCGAGGTTTACCTTCTTCAAAGACGGGAGCGAGAAGGAGAGGAAGAAGGTGAATATCACAAAGTATCCTCACGAGATGGTATGATAGTGTTGGGACATGTAAAAATGTACAATAAATCGGCGGCCTATTTTTAGCGAGCGGGTTTTTGGGTTGGTCGAATTAGGCGGCAAAAGTTTGCTCGGAAGGGATGTAGAATTAAATACAAACGGCATCAATGCCAACTGCAAGGCGTCAGTACTGATAATAAAGTGCATGGCTGCAACTTCGAGTACCGCCAAGTGAAAATACACCACGGCTATCCATGCCAGTGATATGCCGTTACCAACCGATATTTAGAGGTCATTCCTCCCTGTACGCCAAACACAACCCTCGTCGCAAGTTCACCAATGAGCTAGGCCCAGCTCCTTCACACCATCTCATCCCCTCTCGGCCCCGCAGCATGAACGCCTGGAACCCCAGCCCCAACACCGCGCTGTGAAGGCACCTCCTTTCTGGCGCCGTTCCAACCTGTTGCCACCGGCTGTCTTACATCATGTCCGTCGTGCCCCCATCCAGCTTTCCTGGTGAAGGTTGCCAGCCCCAACTCATGACCTGCCATGTAGTTGAACGGCGCCGATCGGTTGAGGGGGATGTGATTCCAACGCCAGTCCCAGACGCTGGCATAGGCCATGCGGTAGGCCGAGAATGCCATGACTGTGCCGATGATGCCGCCGGCCAGAATGTCGTGAAAGTGGTGAAACTCATCGATGGTAAGCGCCCCGGCAATGAGCACAGCGCCGAGAATGGGCGCGTACACGGCGGCGAGCTTCCACATGGAAGGGTGATAATTCGAAAACACCTTGAGCTTGCCGTTGAGGTACAGCGAGAGGAAGACGAAGCCGGCAAAGGCCGCGGTCGAGTGGCCGCTAGGCATGCTTTCAAGGGAGTCGTTGATCTCCTTTTCATCGCCCGTGCAAATCTCCCGAGTAAAGTAGATGTTGTTGTAGCCAACTCCGTTGAGCCCTGCGCCGACGACACCGGGAGCGTTGGACACGAGATTTAGATCGGGCTTGCAGACGTCGAGGAAATGGGGGCGCAGGCCACCGATCAGCCATTTGATGAAGACTTGGAAGACGGCAGCCGTGATGAGACTGTACAAGAGGCCCATGACGGCATTGTTGAGATCCCAGAATGAGCGGATTCGAATCTGGCAGATGAGAAAGACGGTGATGGGGACGAGGGCGGCGAGGACGGCGGCCGCCCAGATGGGGATGATTTCATGGCGCAGAGGGTAGGCCACCGACGGCCACACGACCTCGCCATCCGAGAATGTCACTGGGAAGGAGCGGGTAGGCGCTGGTTTCGCAAAGTAGACGCCAAGTCCAAGTGCTCCGAGAATGACCATGGTGGCAAGGTCGAGGCTGGTGGCTTTGAGCCACTGGCCAAAGGTTGGTCGCGAGGCCATCGAATAGGGCTCGCGGACGCGGGCCTGATGAGAGGCCGCGGGGGCGGCGTCATCGCGCGAGCGGCGGCTGAAGGGCGCCATAACGTCTGTTGCTTATCGATTATCGTACTGAATGGTGATTGTCGTCTGTCGTTCTCCCGTGATGTGCAGGCTTGGCAGGGGAACTGGCCAATATTGGCAAGGCGACAGCTTGGCGACGGGATGTTTGCATGGAATGGAGGCGAGGGAACATTTTCCAGGTCTTGGAGCAGCTTCTTAAGGAATGCAGGTTCAACGGCGCTCCTGCCAATGCGTCAGTGGTGCTGCAGTGTGCTGCGTCTGCTGACGTCACTTGCCTTTCAGCTGTCGGTGCTATCGACGATTGCCTGTCACAAAGAGTTGCTATCGCACTTCCCCCAGAGTCCACCACCGAGCCTAGCACGGCAATAAGGGAGCTCAAAAGCTTCCTGAAACATCGCGCCAATTTGGCGCGTTCGCGGTGCGCGTTTGGAGTTGTTGCTGGCCAGTCAAAACCCCTTGCTGCAGCTCGATGACATCACCAAGCCACAAAGCTTGGCAGAGCTTGGCAGAACTTGGCACGAAACTTGCAGACCTCCACCGCCGCGATGATCTACTGCCGATTGCGGATTTACCGTCTGGAGCGTCTGCTGATAAAAAGGTATTCGCTCCCATTTGCTTTGCCGCCGTCCTACCGCCGCAAGCGCGCCCGCTACTCATTGCTCTGGTGGGCGAATTGGCCGCTCTCCGCGAGTGCTCGACCCCGCCGAGGGGCAAGCAGATCTCAACGCAACCGGGGCAAACTGTCCACCCCGCAACATGAGGTCGCCGCATGCACGCCCCGACTGTCGGTACCCGACTTCCCTGTCGTTCCTTGCGGGCAGAACACTCCGGGCGAGATCATCAAATTTGAGCACGCGAGCTCCCGACGCCGCAACAGTGCAAGGAAGCGGGCCAATGCAGAGTTTCCGTTGAGTTTGTTTGTCTCAGAATGCCGCTCGTCGCACGTCCTTTGCATCTTTTCCCCCTTCTTACTGGCCCGGGAGGTGCTATGATTCATGATAGCCCCAGGGCGTTGCCGGTTGTCGCGGAAGTTTGAGCCCGGCTCGCCCTCCGTCGCCCTGACACATCACCAGAGACAGCGGACACAGCGGGGTAGTTCCCCGTTCCCAACGGCCCAGCCCGCTCCCGGCGTGACGGCTGTATCGACAAGAGTGGACCCCACCTTGCGTCATTTTCTCCATTTTCCGCTGGAGTCTGCGTTTCAATTTGAAAGATTCAACCCTTACCGTCAAAACTCAATCTCACTTGATGTTTTCGCCGGTTTGCTACCTGAACGAGACCGACATTGTCGACACCATGGCTGCCCCGCTCAAGATCGGCTACGTGCCCGAGCACTTTTCGACGCCCATCCACTTTGCCAAGAAGTACTATGGCCTCGATGCTGAGCTCATCGCCTTCCCCTCCGGCACCGGCCACATGATCACGGCCCTGCGCGCCGGCGAAATCGACATTGGCATCGGTCTCACCGAAGGCTGGGTAGCCGACCTCGGCAAAGACCCTTCTGAAATCGGCGACGGCGGCTACCGTCTGGTCGGCACCTACGTCGAAACTCCTCTTTGTGAGCCCTCACTCAACCTCGGCTACCTGGGCCAGTGCTAACACCTGCAGGCTGGGCCATCTCCACCGGCGCCGCCCGCTCCGAAATCACATCCGTCGACTCCCTCCAAGGCTCCAAAATCGGCGTCTCCCGCATCGGCTCCGGCTCCTACGTAATGGGCTACGTCCTCGCCGAAGACCGCGGCTGGCTCCTCCCCACCACGGGCGCCGGCACCAGCGCCGAATCCGCCTCGCCCTACTCCGAGTTTGTCGTCCTCAACACCTTCCAGAACCTGCGCAACGCCGTCAACTCCGGCGAGGCCGACTTCTTCATGTGGGAGCACTTTACCAGCAAGCGGTACTACGACTCGGGCGAGATTCGCCGCGTGGGCGAGATTTACACGCCGTGGAGCAGCTGGAAGATTGTTGCGTCGACGAAGCTGGCGAAGCCGGACGGGGACGTTGACGCCCGTGTGGAGGATGTGTTGGGGAAGCTGAATAGGGGGATTGAGCATTTCAATGGGAATCACGAGGAGGCGGTCGAGTACATCAGCACGGAGCTGGATTACAGCGAGGAGGACGCGAGGGAGTGGTTGAAGACGGTGAGGTTTCCCGAGAGGACGCAGGGGGTGGATTTGAAGGTGATTGAGAGGACGGTGGGGATTTTGCGGAAGGCGGGGGTGTTGCTTTTGGGCGTGGGGGCGAGGCCGGAGGAGATGGTTGTTAAGACGAGGTAGCGGTAGATGGGAGGAGTATGATGATGTTGGGGTCCCTGTGGGTGAGGGCTTCGGGCTTGATTTCTCAGTAAGGGTGTCTTCTGGCTTGGAGTTTTGAAGTGGGAGGCTTGAAGCAGACCTCAAAAGGGACCTTGAAATTTCCATGTCAGATTTCCCTGGAATCAAACTCTGTCTTGACTCCAGCCCTGTCACGGTGTCGAGGTTCATCGTCATGATCTTCTGCTAGGACTTCTTGAGCTTGAAGGTGAGTCGTCCTGAGCCAAGGCCAATGGTGAGGTGTCCTACTTATACCAGACGTCCAGCACAAGCTCTTATGGGGTATCCTGCATTTGGTTGTAGCCCAATCGGATGCAGGGTATCCCAATTTCTTTTGCCGTTCTTTTCTCTTCCATTTCGATCGTGCTGGCTCCAGCATGGTTGCCTGCCGCACCGGGTTCGAGCCGCCGCCGTTGGAGTTCAGCTTTTGTTTTTTTGTTTCCTTCAAGCCAATTAGATATGTTCACGGTCAGCATCCCCAGTGCAGTGCACGTGAGGCATTGTACTCTCACAAGATTTCCGCCGCACAGGTTCGTGCCATGAGACCTTTGTTAGGTCTTTGCGTCATGTTTTGGGGTCACAGTTCTACCTCAAATGCTGTTCAGCGAGCAACTTCAAGCGGTCAGTGGCGTACGCTATCACAAACCTTATCTCGATCATGCCCCATCACCTCCGCAAAATGCTCCTCGCCTTCCGTGGTTTCCGACTCGCTTTTGCCTCAAGTTCACACTACCGCACCAAAGGAAGCATTCTCAATCCCGGGCCATCCTCGCCTTGCGCGACGATCCAAACAATCATCATCTCCCCCCACTGGGCATCCAGTCCCCTCGCCTTCCAGGTTGACATCCCATCACACTTCACAATGGACACCCCCACCACCCTCTTCACCCACCTCATCCAATACCTCTTCGACCCCATCGCCTACTACCAATCGCACACCATACACCTGAACCTAGGCGACTCAGACCGTGACCACATAGAATACCCTGGCCACCGAAACGTCTCCACCGAGTCCAAAATCGCCCACACGCTGCTGTGGATGATCGTAAGCAACCTCGTCTTTCGGTATTTCCTGTCGTTTGTGGCGCCGCAGTTCCAGCATCGCTGGCCGCGGCTGGTGCACTTCGAACAGGGTGATTTCTGGCCGTTTAAGAGGCAGCCGAGGGTTCTTGGGTGGAGGACGGAGTTGGATTGGGATGAGAGGGAGGAGGTGGTGGTGGTGGAGGAGGATGATGGGTATGATAGTGACTTGTGGGCTGGGATCTAGTGTGGGATTTGGGTGGGTGTTGTGGATGAAAGGAGGATGAGTTGTTGATGGGGGTGGAAAGTTGTTATTTTTGTGCTGGTAGTTCAAGTTGTTTGCCGTCGATTCGTTCATGGAGTTTGGAGTGGTTTCTTCATCTCCCAACACGATGTACACCTGCTGGCGCTCACCAAAGCCGATCAATATGGCCTCTGCCGCTTCAGTCATTTCCAACTTCATCCATCCCCCCTCATCACTGTGTCATTTCCGTCTCCATCACCATCCCCTCCCCCGCTACACTCCCATTTACACTCCCACTCGAACTCCCGTTCGCACTCCCATCCACCCCCTGACTCTCTGCCCGCGGACTCTCCCCCGGACTCCCACTTCCGACCTCTCCAGCACTTGCTTCCCCCTGACTCCCCTCCCCTCCTGACCCTCCCGACACCAACCCCCCACCCTGCCCTAACCCCTTAGAAACACCCCCTTGAGATCCCCCAGACACCTTCACCTTCCCCGGCTTCCCCGGCTTCCCCGGCTTCCCCAACTTCCCAGGCTTACCCCCCGCACTCACCCCAACACCCACACCCACACCCCCCGCATTCACAGTCCACCGATCCACCTTCTTCGGATACCGCGGCGTCCCCTTGCACGCAACCTGCACCTGATTAATCGTGAACCCCGTAGCCGCCACAATCTGCTCGTACGTCCACCTCGCGTACTTCTTGAGCGCGCGGACCTCAATGACCTCCTCGCGCGTGAGCGCCCGGGCTTTGGGGCGCTTTGGTCTTGGTGCACCGGCGGAGCTCGAATTGGAATTTGTATTGTCCGTGGTAGTAGTACTACTTGGGGGTTCCGCGCTGGGAGTTGCGCTTGTGGTGCTCATGGTGGGTGTTTGGTGTTGATGGGTGGTGGTGTTGGAAAGGAGAAAAAATTGTGGAGATGTTGGTTCGGTGTGGTGACGCGCGGGAAATCAGGGGATGACAGGTGGGCACGTGAGTGGTGCGACAGAAATGGGATGGTGCCAATCACCCCTGTCCACGACTTGACCCACACAAGCAACAGACACATAAAATATAAGGTCAAAGAATCGTGGAAGGTATCGTCTCAGGTTTATCGTGTCGTGCTGACCCAAACGCCAACGGCGCACCGCCTACGCCAGATGCAATCCATGCCCAAAGTACCGAGACATCACCTCCTCCCGCCCCGCCCCGCCGGTCCACCGCCCATGCCACCCATCATGCCGCCCATTTGCTTCATCATGGCGTTCATGTCCATCCCGCCCATGCCTCCTGGACCACCGCCGCCAAGCATCTTCATCAAGCTGCCCATATCTGGCATGCCGCCTGCCCCGCCGGCGCCGCCCATGCTCTGCAATCGCTTCTGCATCGCCGCCAGCTGCTGTGCCTTGTTGCCTCCACCCATTGCGCTCTGTGCCCGCTGCATGTTCTTCATATTGCCACCCATCTTCTTCGCCATGCCGGCCATCATCCGCTGCTGCGTGAGCAGATCCTCCACCTCCCTGACCGTTGTCCCCGAGCCCCTGGCCACGCGCGTCATCCGCGTTGGCTGCTCGATGAACATCTTGCCGTCGCTGTCCAGCTCCTTCTCCGTCATGCTGTCGCAAATGTAGATCATCCTCTTGAGCTTCAGCGACCCCTCCTCATCGTCCATGCTCTGCATCATGTTGCTCATGCCGGGGATCATGCCCGCCATCTTGCTGAGCGGCCCCATCTTCATGATGTTGCTGAGCTGGTCGCGAAGGTCGCGGATCGTAAAGATGCCCTCGGTGATGTGCTTTATCGTGTCCTTTTGGTCCAGCTTCAGGCTCTGTACGTGCTCCACCAGCCCGGCCATGTCGCCCATGCCGAGCAGCTTGGACACAAAGTTCCGCGGCACGAACCGCTCCAGATCCAGCATGTGTTCGCCCGTACCAATAAACACAATCGGTGTATTTGTCGCCGCGACAGCAGAAATCGCACCACCGCCCGCGGCGTGGCCGTCCGTCTTGGTGATGATGATGGCTCCAAAGTCGGCCGACTCCTTGAACGCCCTCGCCTGCGCTTCGGCCTGCTGACCAATCGAAGCATCCAGCACCATGATGGTCTCGTCGGGCTTCACCGCGTTCTGGATGTCAATCATCTCCTGGAAGAGCTCGCTTTCTTGTCTGTGTCGGCCGGACGTGTCCACGATGATGATGTCGAATCGCTCCTTCTTGAACTTCTCCACGCCATCTCTTGCGACCACCGCGGGATCCGTCTCCGTCAGGCTGCCGTAGTATGGAATCTTTGCCTTGGCGGCGTTCTGCTTCAGCTGGTCAAAGGCGCCGGCGCGGAAGGTGTCGGCGCACACCAGACATGCGCGGAAACCGCGCGACTGGTAGTGTCGGGCGAGCTTGGTGCAGGTGGTGGTCTTTCCGGCACCTTGAAGGCCGACGAACATGATGACGTTGGACTTGCCCTTCTTGGGCTTGAAGGGGTCGGCATGGGGATCGACGAGGCGGACGAGTTCGTCGTAGACGGCTTTTTGGATCAGGCGTTTCTTGTTGACGGCGGGGGGCAGTTCTTTGAAGTTGACTGTCGATTTTATGGACTTTCGGAGCTGGCCCACGAGCTTTACGTTTACGTCGGCTTCAAGAAGAGCGGCGCAAATCTCCTTAAGCATCGAGTCGAAGGCCTGCGAATCCAAGAGTCAGCCGAGTCAATCGACGGGAGGTGGGGGACAAGTAGGTACCTTTTCGTCGAGATTGGGCGCGCGCGTCAGATCGCTGACCGCGGCATTGATGCGGCGGCCGAGATCTTGGAGAACCATGGCTGCGGTGTTGCGGCTGCGACGCCGACGATGTGGTGTTTGGCGGGGAGCTGACTTTGACCTTACTGACCAGGTCGACGTTGATGGAAATGCCAGTGGGGCGAAAACGGTGCCCCGCAGGTGGCCAGGGCTTTGGAGGGATGCGGGGTTCAGCTGGCGCCAGGTGTAGACATCTTGGCGGCTGTCACCTGAAGACTACACGGCCCCGTCCGGGCATATAAGCCCACTCCAGTGAGTCGCTTTCACGGGCAAGGACAGTAACTCACTGGGTCGATATAACTGACTGCGGCTCGCAGCCTTGTGCTGTGCAACTTGATACTCTCAGTTCGAACCCCCGAGCCAGAGCCTTGTCGGCTTTTTTTTTATATTTTTTTATAGAGTTGGCATCGATTGCCCCGCTAAATTCCTCGGTGGCACTGGCACTGGGACTTCCTTGCCCATTTCCTTCACTCGAACCACTAAAATCAGCCACGATACAATGTGACTACTCCAACTTCTTGTTCGGCACTTGATCAATATGCGGATGGCCTCAACCCTCTCTTCATCCTTCTCCGCTTCTGGCTGCAAATACCTTGTGGCGTGGAAAACACTTCTTGGCAAATCAGGAGGGAGTTCTAACCGCGCTCGGGCGTCACTTGGGTGAAGGGAAGGCCACCAATGAGGAGATAAGAAAGCAGTCGAGCTGCAGCGCCCTGCAGAGACTAGGTGCGAGTGTGGCGGCAGGATTTTCAGCTTGAAAATATGTCTCCGTGGATAAAGCCAAAGGCGGCGCTCCGAATCGCCATGATCCAGTCACCCACAATCGATGCGCCGTGCGAGAAGAAAAGATCATCATGTCGACATGCGAACCCATTCAAGGCAACCCGGATCTCTACGGAATCGGCATTCGGATCGGTGTCTATCTGCAATGGGCGTCAGCATGGGTAACTTTCCTCATTGATGCAAAGTCAGCCCAAAGCATCCTGGACACCAACTCCGCCTTCGTCTTTGCCGTCACAATCGCCACCATTATCGCTTCACGCCGCGATACAGGACACATCGAGCTATACATCATGCTGCAAATCCTGCTCGGTTTCTTCGTCACTACGCTGAGTTCCTTCGGGGTCCGGATTTGGCTCATGACCCCTAGCCGGGCGGAAAAACTGATCAAAAAAGCACACGAGGAACTGAGCAATTATGGCCGCAAGAAAAAGGAGGAGAGGATGGAGCTCAAGCGGGCTGTAAAAGAAGCCAGGGAACGAGCCAGAGAACGACGAGCGAGGGAAAAACGAGCCAAAGAGAAACGAGTCGAAAAGGGATCTGCCAATACTCGGCTGCCCCTCGCAAGGAATCTCGGGATTGTGGCATCGGAGTCCAGCAAGCTGCATTGGCTCTTGGCGCGAATCTTGGTCTCTCTCGCTCACCTCTCGACTTTATTCTCCGAGTCTCTCACCTCCTCTTCGACCTCTCAAGTGCCGAGCGCTGCAGCGTCAGTAGCAGCGCTTCCCGTCAACCTTTTCTCCGCTTTGAAGTTCCCGGAACTCACCTGGTCAGGTGTCGTTTGGAGGACCACTACCCTTGGCCTGATCAGTGTGTACAACATCATGTACTGGGAAGAGGTATCGACGGGCGAGTCAAACGATCCCGGCAACTGCGAGGCCCCCGTCGTCTTTCTGTTCTCAAAGCAGTTGCTGCTGGGGTCCGTGGTGCAACTTGGACGCGCCATCGCAATCATCATGATCGTGCTGGTTGGCCCGCCCATTTACACCTTGATCTGGCTCACCGTCAAGATCCACTACTTCGGCATCCTGCTCCTCATTCGGGACATCTTCCACTCACGCCAAGCGCCCGAGCTGGTTGGCGCTGCGCTTTCTCGCATCAACAAGATCCTACATCAAGGTCCTCTCCCGGTCATGGAAGCATTCCACAACTACTCTGCACTTTTTCCCTCCGGAATGGTTGCCGTCGTGGCTCTGAAGTCGTCATTGGACTTTTTGGACTTTGTGTCTACGAAACCGACAGGCGACGCAGCTCGCTTCACAGACTTGCTCAAGGTGTTTGTATCGCTCGGGATGGGAAAGCCGTCGATTCAGCAAGCGCCGGAGGTCGGACCGGCGCTGAGCAGAGCGGATACTATGCTGAGGCGGAAGGCGCTGCATCCCGAGTCATCGTATTGGCGGGTTCTATCCTTGTTGTGCAACGTTTACACCGTGCTCAGCATCGTCTGGTTCATTCTGAGCATCGAGCTGACGATTCGATGGAACAAGATCCAAGGTGTCAACGCCCTTGATTCAACGGGCCAGTTGATTCCCTTTATCATTGGCTGCGTCAGTGCCTCGCAGACGGTGAAGAAATTGATACTTGTGGTTCTTGCAAAGGTAGGTGCCCGCATAGCCTGAGGAATCCCAAGACATCTGACTCAAATTCTACAGATTTACCCCGACTGGGTCGATGTCGAGCTGAAAGTGGACATTGGGCCCGAGGGACCAACCGTTCTCGGCATTGTAAAACATGCAGAAGGCGATGACGTAGAAGCTACCGCCTCTCCAGCAGGAACTCGGGGAAAAGAGCAAGGACCATCTCTGACGAAACAAACCCCGTCAGCGCAAGAAGACGGCCTGCTGAGTGGGTATCTAGCTTACTCAACTACCTCGATATCAGAAGGGTAGATCGATTCTGCGGGTGGTTATCATTTTGGAAAATCACTGGAAGAAATCGAGTTACGGTAGTGTTATTTATTTATTGATCTTGGCCGTCATGTGACTAAAATGAACACAATGTAAAAAAATGCAAATGCCACAAGCCCTAGCGTTACAAAACACAGAGGGGTATTGTCACGACCCAGGTCATGACCACGGAAGGAAGCACGGACCGACTGTCCTGCAGCCAATCATTGGGCCCAGGATGAAACGACCCACAAAGCCCTG